>JAQFZC010001391.1:0-30742 GCA_034695205.1 Dicyrtoma fusca
AAAATAGTCAAAACTAGAAATCCTTCTTTTTCAAAAACATTGAAAACTAAGTATATTAACGTTTCGAAAAGGTTAAAACTGGAAAATTCATTTTTTGACCTTCTTGTAAATGGGTCATTTGACCCCAAATCGCAACGACGTCATATTTACAAGGCCCTCAACTTGGCCCAGACTTTTGGACGGGATGGACACACATGTAACAGGTAACAGATCAGTGCAGTCCGCACATACTAGGGCATAATATCTGTTTTAGGAGAACATCCATAAATGCCGTCATCGGCTTCGTCAGGGTGACCGGGTCTACAATAAGGAAAGAGCACACAATATGGTGAAGGTAGTAAAACGGGGTAAATTTGTGTTGACGACATAATTTATGGACGCTTCCTCCTTGACTCTGTTCCATGGAGTACGTCTACGTGTGAATTTGCGGCTCTCTCCTTTGGCCTGCTCGTTATGGGGAGATACATGACGTGCGTTTGAGTTTTGAGAGGTGAAGCGAGTCTTTGAGTGAGAGTTATAATTGAGGGGAATGGAAGACTTTGGGATAATTTCGTATGGAAATGAGTCCACCTACATGGACGAATCTACGGCATCTCCCAACTGAGCTGAGCGATATGGATTAGATTATTGAGCACTTTATAATTTAACAGCTTGATGCGATAATAACATTTATCCTTCCAGCACTATCTCATCTTCTTTCCCTCTTAAATTATGTAAAAACCAAAGCGACCAACACCAAATCCAGACTACAGAATCCCATGTAGTTTGTACACTCAGCCATAATATACAACAAGGGAACAGGCTCTTAAATTATTGTAAAATTACCCTCTCCTCTCGTCAAGTTCCCTTCACACCACCGCCTCGTCCATCTCTTTCATTAGAGGTCCTCAAAAGCCCTTGTATTTATTTTCTGTCACACGTCCACTATTTATTGCCAATTAAAACAAATTAAAATACTGCGAAATTGAAATCAGAAATTTTAAACTCGAGGAATATTCCGTTTCCGTGGTTTGTCAGTACGATGCGATGATGCAATGAAGTGTGTAGTGTGTATTATTTATTTTATTTTGTGTAATAAGGAACAATGTCAAGGACTGTAAGACCAGCACCAACACCACCAATGATGAATGAGTTGATATTGTGATACGATAAAATTGCACACGCCAAGAGATTTAGCAAAATGACATGAAAACTGATACTGCACTTTTTCAGATGATTTATTCCCATGGTAGTACATACGCTACAAAGGAAGGTAGGGAATTTGCGTGTAATCAAAAGGAAAGCTATATGCATACATAAGGGCAACTCCTATAGGCAGTCAAGTTCAAGCGATGGGCTTACTTGGGTGCAGAAGAATCCTCCGATTGGTTGTCCGGGTGGTTCTCTGAGTTTTTTATACAAGTTTATTTCAATTTTTTTTAAAAAAACGATGTTCACAAAGGAATTTTAAAAAGAGGTACATATGTGTATAAAATACATCGCTGTTTTTTAACGCTTAGGGAATTTTTGGAAAATGTGTTGTTGTGAAACTGTGAATTGTGCTTTTATATAATGTAATTTGAAGCCTAAAGAAACGTTTGTTTTGACAGTGCTTTATGCTTTGGAGAAATAATTTTTGCAGGAATCGATGCTACTGTAAATGCCTTAAAGAAATGGTCCCCTTGAGCAAGTTGTGTTCCATGGGCAACTAAACCGAGGTTCACGGTATACTTTTCTACATCTGATTTGTACAAACTTCCTTAAAATTCTCATCCGCACTTTTGTATGTACAGCTACGTACACTCATTGTTTGCTCATCTTGTACTTATAAACATGATATATACATACATTTGCGAGTGAAGTAATACTTGGACTTGAGTATCTTGCAGCTGATCCCTTGACTTGACTGGGCTGCTGGTTGTTGTACGGTTGATATAATTTTTGGTTGATTTTAGTTTTTTGGAATTGTTGATGTATTGTGTTTTGTGGTGCTCCTTGAAATGTCTTCAATTCATTTGATTTGGGCTGAATGAGTGAATGGATGGAGAGTCCTGGTGAGCAATACCGGTTTGAAGATGAAA
Source organism: Dicyrtoma fusca (assembly GCA_034695205.1). NCBI lineage: Eukaryota > Metazoa > Arthropoda > Collembola > Symphypleona > Dicyrtomidae > Dicyrtoma > Dicyrtoma fusca. The sequence continues at coordinate 2,061 of JAQFZC010001391.1, forward strand.
TAAGAGGGCCAGACATTTATCTGCCAAGAAGATCACTTAAATTTATGGGCTCCTTCTTCCTCTCCCTTCCCAGCCGCACTGAGCCACTCTCCCTCCTCCCAGCATCCTTCATCCTTTGGAGACATTTTCTCCCATCTCACCAGACCAATGCACACTGTCCCAACCAAACCACCACACGTCCAACTCCATGCCCTGCCAAGTCATGGAAACTAAGGAAATTTATGTCTCAAGTTGAACTACATTTTTCTACTGATTTTATCAGGTCACTTTATAGAGTCACAGTCAGTACGTACAACTGCACAGAGTGCAATGGAAGGGAGGCTCTGCAGTGTGTATCCCCATCTCTCTAAATACTTGAAAATAACCACAAAACATTTTACAGCAACTTTTCAATCCTTTTGACTCTTTTTACGCTTTTCCCTACTGTGCTCGGCCCTGTCTCAGCGGAGATGCTGGACTCAACTCACAGTCAACGACAAGTCAAGTTTCCTCCGAAATCCAACAAACAAACGGAGCAGACGGAGAGATGAGTGGGAAACTGGTATTGGAATCTGGGACTCGCACTCAGCGACGGAAACATAACTGGGCAATATAAGCCATCCACAATCCATAGTAATGCACAATCTACATACAACAATATGGGGCTCTCCAATTATTATGTCCTGTTTGGAAAATTTCCCTGTTTTTCAACTTTTGAAGTTATGACTGGCCCTGTTGAAAACGCGTACAAAGCGCATTTTTGCATTTTCTCAAAAAGTGAAATACACAGATTTTAATAAATCATGTAAATATTGTGTTTTGAACATTTTCAAAACACTCATAATCATGCTTGGAGGCTTTTACCATGTTTGATGGATAATAAATTGCCAGTTTGAATTGCATCAGTATGAGGTAGTATTTGGAATGTCCCCATTTGTCTATCGGGCGGATCTCCTTATCTTTCTATAAATGTTTATTTGCTGTCCTCTTGGAGTCCCAGTCAAGTGGTGGGTGCAATGGACGTTTTTTTTTTATTTATTTTTTTTATTTGTATTTGGTATGCATTTAGAAGGACAGGGACGACAGAGGACTGGACTGCTTTAAATTTATGAGGATCGTAATATGAGGGAATTAGTATCGATTGAAAGCATGTGAGACGTTGAGGGAGAGGAAAGTGCCACCAGAAGTAGCCGTGTGTGTGACTTACCTTTCATCCCCCAACTTGTCCCGCCACTCATTTCCAGCCCATTAAATCCACATTCACATACCTGGACACTGGCTGGGGAACTCAATGCGGGGAAATATGTGGACTAAAATACCTGTTCTATTTCAAACTCAAGTGCCTGGCCTGAACATGAGCAGGAACACGAACATTAACATCAGCCCAGCCATCAACATCACATAAATATTTGGACTCCCTTCATCCAGCCAGTCACCTCCTCATCCGTCTTATCTCCACCACACTACAGAGCTCCTTCCTCGGCCTTAACTGCCCCAGTCCAGTCCGTCTCTCCGTCAGGTCCCATCCATAACAGACAGAAGCACGGCTCAAACTCCTTTTTCTCACAATCAGCCCATCATTACGATCCTATTCAAACTACATTACTTTTACTTCACGGCACAAACCTGTCCAGCCAACAAAATCACTCCTTTCATCTTTGATTTCGATTTTCACTTTTTTTCCCTTTTTTTTCTACAGTAATTATATATGCTACTCTGGAACTGGCCATGGACTTGGGCTTCCGAAAACAAATTTGTATTTCTGTAGGTTTGACTTGCTTTTTTTGGAAGCTGAATTTAGATGGAATTAGATTTCTAGGTGATGTGGGATGGCATTTGATGACGACGGTCACACAAGTTTACAAGTTACATTTTTTACCTTTTACCCACATTTAGTGCAGCTATAGGGTCCTTATATTTATTACGTCCTACTAGTTTAGGGGAAAAAATGTTTGAGGTGCGTAGTGCATATTATGCATAATGTGTAATGTTTACGTTCTTTTTGCTTTCGATAGGGGTAACTATTCTATTTAGCACTTTTTACATAGGATTTATGGTTTTTTGAAAAGGTACAAACATTAGCATTTGAGTTTATAGAAGAAGTGTTTGTCTTGCTTTGGACTTTTTTAAAAGGTGGAAATACAGCATTTTGCACTTTTTGGAAGTTCAAATGACGTGTTTTGCCTTTTTTTTTACAAACGTTAATGTCATTTTTTGATGTGTTTAGAAAGTATGCCTATCTGATTTGAATCCTTTTGAAAGCATGCAATTATGACGTTCGTTCGACTTGTAAGTAGAGTGGCATTTATAAACTTTGACTTTTTCAATCCCGTAAATAAAATGTGGGCTAAACACAAATATTTTGACGTCATTTTTGAAAGAACCCTGGCTCTTAGCTAAGGTGAAAAAGTTTAGCAGATAGCAGTTCGGTGTTGGTGAGACGATATTCTATATATGTAGCGTGAAGGCAGCTATTGGTATATGAAAGGCTCTATAAGCTAGGCTTTTTGTTGTCCCATGGGTGAGATATATAGATAGGAGGTAAAGGACGAGGGAAGTAAATTATTGTTGCATTTAAGATTTGATTTAATAGGGAGATCAATGTGAGATAAAGTGGACTACAACCTCTTTTTCAAGTGACTTTAATTTTTGGGTAACCCGGCTTGTGACGGAGACAGAGTGAAACTCATATATTTTATTTTATTTCATTTTATTTTATTCTCCAGCTTCTTCTGCTTCCTACCGAGTCTCCTATTGTATCTTAGAATCTGTACACCAACCACATCACTGCAACTCCGACCGCAAACCACACTGACAACGATAACGACACAAGATACATGGACCTCAAGTCCAGTGCAGTAGTAAAAGCAAAAGCCGAAGGACGGCCACAGAAGTAGCTCCACACTTTCTACAGTTTTTTTTACCACATTTTCTGCTTTGTTGCACGCCTAAAAGTTCCCTTACACTTTTAATTTCAATTTTAATATCAATGCACACTTCAAATTACTCTCTATTGCTTGGGCTTACGTACCGTAGACCCTTGATTAGTCACCAAGGCTTATGTACCGTCTTTTAAGTCACCGGTTGTCAACCGGCAGTCCCCGAGCTTACTAGATTTGCTCCGTTTAAAAAATGTGTATTATAAAGTCGCATTTTTGTAAAGGTATTTGTTATGTACACAAAAAATGTTTTTGAAAAAGTAGTTTTGGTAACTGATACTGCGATACACAGAAAGTGTTTTGTGCAGACTAAGTTTTTAAAAAGCGTGTTTATAGAAAATGAAATTTTTGAACATGTAATTTTATAGAAAAACATATTTTGAAAACGTTTCTGCATAAACTTTGACGTTTTAAAAACGGTTGTTGTTTCAACTGACATTTGGAAACGCCTTTTTATGGAACCAACATTTTGAAAAGTACTTTAATGGAAACCCTAGTCTAATTGTATTAATAGCTTCCGGGTAGACTAGCCGGAAATGTGCGGTAATTCCCCATAAAATGTGTCCTACGCTTGTGATTAGTACTACAAGGAAAAATTCCATTCCAAAGGACGGACAAGTACATTCGTCAATGGAGCAGCGGTTGAATTAACATCTAGGAAATGCATGCCATCATTAAAATCAGTATTTGCATTTAATTCATCTTGACAAATGTTCTTAAAATGCAAAAAAAACAACAACAACAACAAGATTGCTCCATGAGCTTCGCGGAAAGACACACTATTTCAAATGCATTCAATTGCCCATTATTAAAAAAAACTATGGAGGTACCTACGCTCAAATAATCAAACTAACATAAGTACCTACGTTTGTATAAAGATGTAGTGTACATACGAGTGGGGTCATTCAAAAATGAAGTTAGAAATTTTCTATAAAAGTTGCCAACAGTGGTCACTCCATTTTTTAAAATTATGGTTTAAATTGAAAGACTGCACAGCCCCTCCTCCCAGTTTATTTGCAAAGGTAATTTATGAGCGTCCCCTGGAAGGTAGAAAAACGTAAGGGTTATAAGGTACAGCTGCTTTGATTTACCCGCAGACAAGAAAGCAATTATAAGGAACATGCTCATGTCCCCATCTTCTAATTTACTTCATGATTAGTAAATGTTCAATTTGCTCGTTTTACAGTCATTTTCCAACCCATACTCATTCCATAAATTACCTTCCCTTCCATCTACAGCTACATCTTCTAATTTGTATTTTCCCTCATTTTTTTTATATAAATTATTGTAATTGTAATCAGCCTTGTGCAAATACTACACACTACTACCCATGAATACCAAATTGCAACCAAGTCAAACCAAATGCAAGTGAAACAAATGTGAATTTTTCGCCCGATTTTATTCTCGCTGTCATTCCAAACCATTTAGAAAAAGAACTTGTAAAAAGAACTTTGCACTTTTTTTGAATGGAAAAGGGCAAAGTGCATGGGTCCTGATTTTAAGTAGTGCCAACATTTAAATTAATTACAGTGGCTTTAGTTTTTTAACATAGATATTATATGTATACATATAGCATTAATGAAAGGAAGGAAGTTTTTATTTTGTTTAGATGTAACTTTCATTCAAAGGATGTGCAAAGATGTACAGCGTATTGAAAAAGCGCCATATTTTTATATTGGACCAGTATTTGTATTTAATAAGCTTAGAAATGAGCTTTTTATCTCAAAATTTTATTACATTTTAATATACCGTAATACATATTTGAGGAAACAATCTGAATTTGTCAGTCATCAGAACTCGTTGGTACAATTAACATTAGCATATTTATAAGCTAAATAGGTTTGATATGTGAAACTCAATCTATCCCAAAAGCTCTCGTCATTGATAATAATCGACGGCGACAGAGTATGCTAATGTTCAAGGGAGGCAAGCACAGTTAGGGATAATTTGTACCGTACGCAAATAAAATGATTATGTATTGCTGCACTATTCGAATGCACTGCTTTAGTGCCATGTAGCATAATTGCATCCGACAAGTTTCTCTGTAATTTTTGCAATTACTTTCCAAGCATTAACGTACGTATTTATGCCTCGAAAAAAACTAACTTTCAGATCGTTCAGACAATCATAAAATGCGACATTTTGCATCTTAAACGCCGATAGTCAAAATTGACAAAATATTGTAGTTAATAATAATGAAATTAGTGTAGAAAATATACTAAAAAATATAATAATGTTTAGATATACTGTGACAGTACAGTTCTGTAGGCTTGTGCAGGGTTGAAATTTAAAGCTAATGTGTGTAGTAATAGCGATAGGGTCTGCCTGCATAATGAGCCGTGAAGGCTGGAATGATGACTGGGAAGGTGAGGATTGAGTTGCACATGATTTCCACTAAATATCCTCAAAGAGACGTAAATTCGTGTCTAGGCTGGGCCTACTCATTTCTTATTATTATTAAATTATTATTCTTATGGCCACATTACGACTAAATATCCAAATATCTCGATCTCGACTTCAGAATCTCAGCTCAATGCATCCTAAACTGCAGCAATCAACACCAATATGTGTATGCAAGCCATTTCATTGGTTACCCGTCAGTCCCCATGTATTAGCAACAATGTATAGGCCTCCAATACTGCAGATGGTATTATTAACATCCGTCTGTATGTATGTACACAGCCCTGTCCACACTTGAGCGTTTGAAAGAAAACAACAACAATTTGTAATTATTATATTGAATTAGTGTAATCACAAATTGAGAGAATCACTCCAAGTGTGCCTTGACCTCACAGACACGTCCCCACACACTTTTTAACATCGAGGGCTCTCCATAAATTACGTCCACCCATTTTATCAAAGGCTAGTTTATATATTTATGGCGTACAACAAGTGCCATAATAGTACCTACGTCTACAAGAGGTGCAAAACGCCGTCGTTTTATCTTTCAATAAAGAGAAAAACGTTGTATCTGCACTTTTTAAACCCACAAAATATCAATTTCAAAAAGCGTAGTTATAGGCAGCTTCGCCTACCAGCAGAAACAAAACCTTTACGTTTCACCCAAAAATCTTTCAAAAAAGCGTACAAACCTTTGCATGCTTTCGAAAGTGTCAAAAATGTCACATTTAAATTCTCAAATAGTACAAAAACGCCTTTTACGCACCCAACGGAATAATTTCTAGCCAAATAAAATAAACTTTTTAAAAAACTATCAAGGTACTTTAGCTTACGCAGTAGTAACTGAAAGGTTCTTTACGTTTTAAAGATACATTTTGGGCCTATCAGCGCCTATAGCTATACCTATACTTGTAACTAACAGTATACCATGTGTTCTATTGTCGGCCGAATATCCGTAGAATAGCTCATCTCAATCATTTGGTTGGTTTCGAGAGCGTGCATCGGGTCAAAGTGTTTTGCAAATTATCAAATCAAATGCGGCATGCAGCTATTTCCACGATCCACAAACTGACGCATCAACAAAAACAAAAGTTCCGTTCTACCCAAAGCCCTCTCAATACCATGCATAAAAAAGTAATAAAATAATCAAAATAATCACACGTATGTACGTACAGCTCTGCATTTACCTCACATTAGAAACGAATTTTTTTGCGTATAGACGCGTCCTCTGCTATGCTTCCTACAATTAGTTGAATGGAATGGATTGGATTAGTAAACTCTCAGAAAGCAAATTCAAATAATTGCAACAAAGTAACAGCAAGCCAACGCATTTATGTTGGTACACACACACACACACAGTTAAGTATCCAGGACCAATTATTTATATATTTCTTCTCTTTTAAGAGAGACACATTTTCATGTTCAACATATTTCCATTTACTAGAAAGGCATACTAACTTACAATTAGGTACTTTCAGTAATAAATTAAGTATTTATTTTAGCTTCAAGGAAAATGACACGCTTCCAATATTTCTTGTAAGCATAGCACAAAGGTGGCTTGAATATTTATTTATTTCTGATCACGTAGTCAACCTCTTCTTTCGTTGTATGTATGTACCTGCTTGTGTAGTTATATGACTCATTTGAGCGGCTCGCAAGTTGCCTTACACAATTAATTAAATTAAGGCGAAGACGGTAGGGTAGCATTGTATGTACCACTATGTGTAATTTGTAGAGATACTTTACTTTGTATTCAGTGATTCTTTGTTCAGGGTCCAGTGCATTGCAATTATTGTTGTTTTGAGCGACCCAAGTTCCGGCTTTGAGTTTTGTTTTGTCACGAACTGTGACGCAAGGGAAGCCAATTCGATATTTTTGTACGTGTTTTCCACTCCTTGTACCATGCATTCTGGGTCTGGTTTTTACAAATAACTACGAAATATATCCCTAATTCTCTAATTGCAGCTTTAGGGGCTTTACAAATATAACTACACATATAGAAATGGTCTTTTGAAAATGTCTATACGTCATGTTTTACACTTTTTAGAAACGTCAACAGTCAATATCGCGTTTCATATTTTTTGAAAAAGTGAAAAGTCATATTTTATTACTTTTCAAAATGATATTGTTACGATTTGCCTTTTTTTATAAAAGTACATTATCATGTTTTACCCCTTTTAGAAACGTCAATAGTCCAGATTACGTTTCACAGTTTTTGAAAAAGTAAAATATCATATTTTAGTACTTTTCAAAATGTTATTGTTACGATTTGACTTCTTTTAAAAGTGTTTTATCATGTTTTAGACATTTTTAAAAATGTTCCTTTTCTGTGTTGCCGTTTTTTGAACGTGTAATTCCATGTTTTGCACCTTTTGGAAATGACTCAATAGACGGTTATTAGAATATTTGACGTCATATTTGCAAGGCCCCTTAGAGATTGTGATTGTGATAATCGAAATAATTTCTAAGTCTACAATCCATGGTGTACTTTCCTTACAGTACAATAATTTAATAATTTATTCATTTTGACGCAGAGAATAGAAAACAAAGCAGCAAAAACGCATGCTTTGTGTATATGTCTATACTTACCTTGAAAAAGTGGCTCAAAAGTTGCTCAGTTCCATTTTCTATCTGCTCTTATTATGCATTTCTAGATTTTCTATAAAATCAACATAATTTATTTGCCCTTTCAAACTTTTCCCTGTCCAGCAGTAAGCAATGTAATGTACATATATAATATTCGATTTTAAATTTGAAAGAGGAAAATACTGAGAGCGAATAGATCAAATTACCGCACCCAACTTCTCTCCCGGCATTTTCCATTTGGCATTTATGTAAGAATGCGAATGGTGGTATAGTTCTCAGTAAGCACTAACCACGAAATACATCGTGCAGCACACGCACTGATATTTTAAAAAAATAAAACTTATTATTCTCATTTCACCATGTCAACTTATCTATCTTTTATTGCTTGAGCTAAATTTGCATGGATTTACAATAATTTTAAAATATTGAAATTAAATATTTAATACGAATACTCACGGAATAGCCGTACACTACTGGTTCACGTTGAGCATAAATGAAATGCCAACGATTGCAACTTTACTGTCTTCATTTAACGGCAAAAACAAATTGGAATCGACTGTATAATGTTGATTAAATGCTTTGTGCTGCGTGAGAAGTAAAACGGCACATTTACAGTAGATATGCCCACTCATTTTAATGCTAAGTTAGGTACACGTTTCCCCTTTTCAAAAGTATGCAAGTATGAAATTTTGCACCTTTTCAAAAGCATGAAAATATGTCATTTTGCACGTTTTCAAAAGCATGAAAATATGTCATTTTGCACGTTTTCAAAAGCATGAAAATAAACATTTTGCACCTTTTCAAAAGCATGCAAATGTGACATTTTGCACGTTTTCAAAAGCATGCAAATGTGACATTTTGCACTTTTTCAAAAGCATGCAAATGTGACATTTTGCACCTTTTCAAATGCATGAAAATATGTCATTTTCCACCTTTCAAAAGCATAAAAATAGGACATTTTGCACCTTTTTGAAAGCACGAAAATATGACATTTTGCACTTTTTCGAAAACATGAAAATAAATATTTTGCACCTTTTCAAAAGCACGAAAATATGACAACTGCACCTTTTAGAAAACATGTAAATATGACATTTGGGACCTTTTCACAAAGTTGTAAATAGTATTTTGTACCAGTGTGAGAACATCTCAGTAGGAAAGCAGTTTTCAATGAAAACTTTTCACAACTTTAAGTATTAAATTCTTACCCCTTTTTCAAACTACTGAACTTACAATTAGCCCTTAAGAACTACCCGATATGACCCTCCATCCCTGTTTTGCTTCTTAAGTTATTAAGCCCGGTGTAAAATTTTTATATGGAAGCTTCAGCGGCGCCAAAAACATTTTGAGCTACCACTGATGACTCATGTCGAAGCTTAGAACAATAACAGCAACGCTAATTTCCCAGTTGACCATGTAGTATGAAGCAGTAGTGCGTGCAGACGAGGGACGGAGCAAGAAAACCGTCTAAAATATTGTGGACAAGATTTATGAATGAACTTGTTGTTCCCTTGTCTGGTTGTCTCTTGTTATTGTTGTGAGTGAAGAAGATGAGATGATTAAAATAAAATATATTAATTGCATCGCATAATCACAAGCTGTAGGAAGGCTCTCTTGGGCCGCATAAATTATGCAGTGCAGAGTCATCAGACGAAGGTATTGTACACAGACGCTTCTTCGTGTGCTGTGATGTAACTGCAGTGCAACATGGACGTCTGCAGAACTGCACCGGTTGCAATGGCAAATGGTAAAATTCCTCTTGTAAATAAAGTGGGTAATTTATAATATTGTTTGGTGTGCAGAGGACAGAGCCTCTTGCGGTTGTAAGTTATGCTTCGTTGTTTGGGAAGGGAACAGAAGGGGAAAAAGAGTGCAAGGGAGTAATTAAGAGAAATGATAATTTCGTGGAGGAGAGAAACACTCGTAAAAATGACGATGTAACGATTATTATTATAAAACTTATTTATAATGCCATGTCTCGTCATTTGGGAAGAGCTCAGCGGATAATTACCTCATCAACGGCAACACAAACTGCAGCAGCAGCAGCTACCTTTTCAAGTCAACATTTTTGTACGTAGCTTCTATCTCAAGTACCGTAAATCTCTAGTTAATCTCGGTTTTCAAACTTCTCCAAAATAAATCAGCAGTTTACAATAGGATTTGACAAGAATTCTAGATTTTCAGGTGTTTTTGTGCAAACCTTAATTTTTAGAAATTCATTTTTTAGATGCATTTATTCTTTTTAAAACGGTTTTATTGAAATTGCAGCCTTTGAAAGTTGCTGTCTTTCAAATTAGCAACTTTTGGACCTTCTTAAATAATTGTTTTCAAAATTGGTGTTTTTAAGTATTTTTTGTTGAAATTGAAGCTTTTAGAAAGTGGCATTTTTACAATTTGCGCTTTTGAAAAACGATTGGGTTGAAATTGTTCTTCGGACTGACATTTTAGAAAAGTGAAATCTTTGAAGCTGATGCCTTAGAAGTGTATATTCGTTGAAATTGCTGCTATTTAACAAATATTTTCGTTTTAAATTAACGCTTTTGAAATTTTTGCTTGGTTAAATAGGCCTTTTTAAAAGGCAAATTCGTTAAAATTGGAGCTATAATAGAAGCAAATGCGTTGAAATCGACTCAACGAAAAATGATTTTGTTGAAATCGACGATACTTTCATAGAAATGGACTGTGGCAGCAGTAGTTATGCATAGAGATTTACGGTACATTCCGAAGATGAAATGCAAGCAAAAGCTCCCTCGGTAAGTACTTAGCAACTATTTCATTTATTTTTTTTTTATTATTTAATGTATTATTTAAGTAATTTGCCCACAGTGGATTTTCATGTAATTTCTATAAATTAGGAAGATAAAGTAGAAAGTATGTATATTATACAATATATTATGCTCAATTAACTGGTATTTACAAAGTAAAAATGCAGAGGTTTGACACCTGTTCTCTTTTTTGTCGAGAGGACGAGGTGGCTAATAAAAAATCAATTTTGCAAAAACACAAATTCTTACATGATTTTAATATTTTACTATCAATATTTTACTGTTGAGAAATCATGAACTATTTTACCATTTGCATCTCTGTAGTTGTACTGCTGTACAGAGAAATGAAATGTTATACAACATGTGTGTTCCTCAAAGGACCATCTTTGGAGCCACACCAAAAGTCTGTACAAAAAGGGTAAGTTGATGTCCTTTCCCAACCTAAGTATATGGCTTGTAGTTGTAGGAATTGTTTACAATTACTATTGCTATTTGTACTGCCTGAAAGTTGTGGCTTCTGTGCCTGTGTGACACCCATTCCTGGCCCACACAACACACACAGTAATCGTCCAAGAATCAATAGTTTTCTAATTTGGCATTGTGACTTTTGGTTACCGTGTGAGCCTCCAGGTTAAAGAAACATGACAAAATGATGTGGACAGGAATTTCTGTGTACAGGAAGTAAAGGCCTCATTGTTAGAATTTGGTTCATTTTTATTAATGTCATATTTTTCACATCTCATCCTCATCGTTATCCCTGCACTGTCCTCCGCAGCTATGCGCACTTTCCTCCAAACCGTCAGTCACCCCTTCGAACAACTACAATAACCAGAGCAACAACGAAGCAGACCAAAGACTTTCCTTCTTGAAACAGATCAAACAGAAGCGTAGATAGATGTCGGCCTTTAAAAGCATTAATGCATTAATGTATTAGATTCACATATTTTAAAATAGTAACTTTTAAAAAAGTAATAGCAGTAACAGATTTCAAGAAACCAAACTTTCATATAAGCGCTTTTCCAGCTTTCAAGACCGACAAATTCTTAAAAACTTTGTTCAAAACAGCACAATTTGAAACGTTACTTTTTAAAATAACAGAAATCAAAAAATATTTTGAAACATTGCTTTTTAATTTGGCACATATTCAAAAATATTTCTTTTAAAAAAGGCAAATTCTCAAGCACTGTAACTTAAAAACGGCATTTGAAAATTTGCTTACAAAAAAAGTCTCATTATAAAATTACCACTGTTTACAAATGCGCCCCGAGGCCCCGACCAATGCAACACTTTGTCTAGGTACGCCACTAAATCCGAATGATGTTGGTGCTGGTAGTATAGCGTTAGTAATGAATAATGAAGCTATAATGCTGGACAAATTGTTGAAGATAGAAAGGGATCCGAGGCTAAGTGAGCTTAGAGGCGGAAAGTGATTATTTCGTGTCCTACCTGTTTACTACAGGCAGAGCGTATACCTACATATAGGCAGCATAATTCGACTACGGCAACGCATCCCAGCTTAATCAGTGCTCAGGTAAGCTGGATGATTGAGGGAGCCGGAAAAAACGTTTCTATTAAGCCCTTATGTGAGAGGAACGGTAGTTTTTGAGTCGAACCCAAGTGTAAATGGAATAGAAATGCAGTGGGCAGCCGTAAAATTGCGATTTTGCAGCGTGATTGGGTGAAAAAATGTTTCATCATCAATCACCATCAAATAGTCATCAGTCGTGTGTTCACCACCATCCACCCAAATCCAAAGGAACCACGAAACAAAAGCCAGGCTAGGTACGGGCGTATCCATGTATCCAGGGCTTCCTTGTTCCTATAGCTGTATATAGGCACTTTCAGATTCTACCAAAATCAATACTAGTGGGACACAAGACGATTTTCTGTCATTTTTAACCGCTTTCAAGCTTCTATGTTGCAGTTAAAAGTGTTGTACAAAGCTGATTTTATTTTATTTTACACGGACTAATCACAAAGCCAAGCAAGCTTTCCCCCCGTTTTGCACTACCTTGAAAAATATGTGTATTTTGAGTTTTACCAAATAATACACAGTTTAGCATTTTTTAAAAGTTGAATTATACCAATTTATAGCTTCAGAAAATGTTAAAGTAGAGTTTTGCACCTTGTTAATAGTGCAAGTTTACGATATTTTTAGCATAGATGTAAAATGTTAGCACGCTATATGGTGCACATTTCTGTAGTGTAATTATACGTTTTTAGAAGCATTTAAAAATTTCAAACTTCGGTTGAAAATTCTGGTTTTAAAAAGTAATCGTATAAAAGGATTGTTTTATTTTTGAAAGTGTAGTTATGCCATTTTGGTCTTCAAAAACGAACGTATAGCACCTTTTGCACCTTTCTAAAGGACGAAAGATCGTCGGGTGTCCCCCCATACATAGGTAGATAGATTGCTCATGAAATGCAGTCAGCAATGGGACTTGTTGCCGGCAGAGCCGTAATGCCATGGAGAAGGGATGAAGGTCGTGATTTCATTTTCATGATCCCATCCGCATCGAATTGGATCGGATGCTGATCCCATTCCAGAGAACTAAAGATAGATTTCGATGAAACATTTGTGAGGACCATTAGTGTACAAGAGAGCACTTCATTCTTACAAAATACATTTCTCATGAGAACTGCGGACTGGAGATTGGCCGTGTATGCTCGCCTAGTAATTTCCTAATAACCCCCGTCACACAGTTCCTACCTACGCTCGTCATGTGACACCCTGGGAACAAAGGAAGGGAACGGAAGGCCGGCGGAAGAAATATCATCATATTGGGATTAATGAAGACAAAGGAGGACGCTTTGAAAGATCACAGTTTAAAGTCAAAGCCAAAGCCAAGGCAGAGAAGCTTAAAAGTCGGGTTCAACGAAAGCGATTACTGATAGGAACTGAGAGTCAGTTGTGGATTCTGTGGAAATCATTGGGAAGCTACACCCTTAGGGTGCTATACACAGTATTCCATCCAATTGTCACACATTACATTACATTGCATTAAATTACATTTTGAATTTTTTTGAATTGAATTCAACTCCCGTCGCATGGCAACGCAATTCGTCATAGACTTAAAATAGCTTTCTGTCCTCCGTCAATCACGTCACGCTCTCCCACAGCTCAATTATACACAGTAGAACTGCTTTGTAATTACATTTATACCCTTTCGTCCCAATTATTTGAAGTAATTTCAACCATTAACCAACCGCAAACCGCATTAACCATTTCGTGTAGTAAGCTACAAAGTGACCTACCATCCATGTCCACCTTCAAGAAGGGTACAGATGTCATATTTGCATTGCGTAATGCTGCAGGATGACATTACTAAACTTTTGAAAAAGTGCTAAACGTTGTATTGACAGTTTATAAAGCTGCAAAATGGTTTAACGACGCTTTTAAAAAAGGGCAAAACATTGTACTACCATTCTATGCAGCTAAAAAAATACCACAAACAGGTATTCAAAAAGTCGTCTTAATAATTCCGAAAGTTTAAAATGTGCAAAAGGGTTTACCTACGTTCTTTGATTGGCTTAGAAACTCTATTAGTAATGCATTAAAAGTAAAAGCCAATGTAACCTCAAAGGTATTACAGATAAATTCATTACATTTCTGATGCTTAAAGTCCAATACTGATATAGCACAGAAGATCATTTGTAAGCCGAGAGAGACCGACCGACTGCATGAAAGAAAGTGAGAATTGTTCCAGCATGCCGTTCCGTTGTGTCTCAGAGATTCGTGGAGAGTACGGGGATGATCAGAAGGGGGTTGAAATTGGACGGGGTCAAGGTTCACGCATATGTCCATCATGAGGAGACCAACCCGTATGTGGTGTGATGCGACGTGATTTTTGATGCGTGGTGGAAATTTTAAATTCAGTTCAGTATCCATCCATACACTGTTGTACAAAGTAATGCAATGCATGCGTGTAGTGTGTGGACTGTAGATAGCCGCTTATCTCATCCATTCAGCCACAGATACACACTCTGCAGAATGACTGAAGGAATTTCAGATTTAAATTTGAATTTGAATTTGACACGCGGGGTCACCCAAGAAAAAACATATAAGATGGATTTTTTAAGTAGGTAGGTATATACATATATATGTATATAGTACTGGAAACGGGAAAGCTCTATATATATATACCTATACTACTATTAAAGCAAACAATGTTGGTATGCTTACTTATAGACGTACATTCTATACTAGCCACTACTATTGCACAATTACAGCGGACAAACTACATAGTATGCCTAACGCATAAAGCACAATGATTGTTCATTACACAAAATTCACGGAATTAGCCTTGAGACTATAAGCGTGTGTACTTGATTGCATAATTTTTTTAAATTCATCAATAAAAAGAAACAGTATGTAAGATTATCTCCTTAAAAACATTAAAATTAAAATATTTTTTAGGTTCTGATTTTAATCCTAAATGTACCCATAAAGAATGCCGCTGTTTCAGCCATTACTTTACAGGTAGCGCCACTGGCTCCGAAAGTGTGTTTTAATGAAATAAAGATTTTTAAAAAGTGCCTTGGTAGCAATATTGACAGATTTGACAGGTAATTTAAATTACTATTTTTGGAAAATCTATTTATAAGAAGTTGAAGCTTTCAATATAAAAAACTATGAAACGGAGGACTTCCAAACCAGCCAAATAGCATTTATTTACTTTACCACGTAAGTGCGTACGTGTATTTTATATTGTTGACGACGAACTAATGAAAACATGCTGTAATTCCGTAGCAATAATGCATGTGACCCAAGATCCCATGTGATTGTTCCAAATGCCAGGGAAGCTCATTTGAATTTGAGTCTGAACGAAGGTAATTTTTCACCTGTGATTTTTATAGGGCTTGCATTATGAGCGACGGGACGGTTCAACTGAGGGAGTTGAGCCATAAAAATTAAAATAATTAAAAATTGAAATGAAGGAATATCATTTTGAGATCTGTAGAAAAGTGCTAATGAATTATGTAAATATAAAATGATATAAAGAGCCAGTAAAAAGTAAATCCGTCCAGAAGTGAAATGTGGAAAGGGCAAAAAAAAGGAAGATGATTTATTATGAGAGGCGAGAGAAGTCAGTGGAAAAAGCGAACAAGTAGTTTTTAAATTAGAAAAAAGTATTGGTTCAAATGCACAAATGTTCTAACGTGGTCTTGTTAGTTGAAAATCTACCTGTGAGATGTAATGGTGATCGGTGTGAAGGGCTGGAGTTGGATGCTGGAATCTGGATGAGACGGGAACTTGAGACTCACAGTCTACAACCAAAGTCTTTGGCTGTAGTAAAAGGGAAGATGTGGGTCTTTCAGTCAGTCTGGGGCTTTCCAAATGTAATCTCGCACAACTTGGACAGAATAGGATTTATTTTTTAAACACTCAAAAATCAAATACTGTCTTTCTCGCCTTTAGACAAGACACAACACTCACAGATAATTACGTACCTGTACCGAAAACATTAGCCAGTAAACATAATCCTTACTCTTTTTACATGGTAGAATACAACTACAGATAACTTCGTTTTTTCAGAAAAAATAGTATTCAGTATACATTTACTTGTTCGAAAAGTGCAAAATACTTCATTTAAGCATATTTTAAAAGCGTTACGTATTACGGATGAACTCCAGAAAAATTGGTGAACATGAAATTTACACCGTTTTGAAGTACATTTATCATTATTTAAGGTTTTCAAAAAGGGCAAAACATGATACTTCTCATCCTACAAGTTCAAAATATGATATCTTTACATGTTCAAAATCACGGACGTCAGCAGAAAGTGCAAAACACGATATCTGCCCCAATTTCCAATCCACTATTCATCAAATGTTAGGACTGCAGAGAGTGCAAAACAAATGGTATTCAAGTTTCCTACAAGTTCAAAATGTGCGAAAATTACACCTTTTTTAAAAACACTAAAGGCTTTGTTTAGTAAACTGAAAAGTGAAAAATTCGATGTTGGCCCTTCTTAAAATGCTAAATTACGACATTTTGTAGTTTCCAATAGGAACAGTCAAAATCACTGAATCTGTATTAAATCTGGAAATCTGCTTTTAAAATCGCATACCTTGGTACTAAGATGTTAGTAATTAAGTAAGATACGGGTATTCGTGTCTCCAGTATATTTTCCTATGACGTAATAGCTGTCCAGTCCCTTTGGAGGGATGCAGGTAAGCTTAGTGCCGAATGCAGTCGGAGCGGTGGTGGTGTGCAGTTGGCTGTTGCTGGTAGGTAAAGCGGAGGGAAGGCCGAGGCGGTCGGGACAGGGTCCCCCAGAGTGTTGCGATATGTAAAACGTTTTTGTTGTGTGTGGACCCCGTGCTGGGACGTAATTGATTTGATTTAGATCCGACATTACACAAGTGGAGTACAAAACGAAGGGAAAAAAAGAGATTTCGATATCACAACTGGAAAAATGAGCTGCTCTCCTTAATGCCAATGAAATATGAGTCTCTCTCCTTCCGTCCATATCTCTCCACGCCGTCCTCAAACTATCTCTCCAGCCATCGCATCATCAAACCATCTCTCCACCCGACACACACTCACACACAAACTAATGCCACATCTTCCCATTCATTCCTTTAGTCCTCATTCATTCCATCAGCATTTACTTCGTATTCGAATCCCTTTCAATTTCAGTGTAGGTCCTCAACCCACAGTCAGTCTAATTCATTTTTAATTTATATTCCTACTACTATAACACTACACCCACACAATTTCAATCTTTAAGTCGCAAAGCATTTTACTTTTCAAAATTTGAAATCCCCTTATTTGCACTTTTTAAAAGCTGTAAGAACTATATAGTTAAAACTCTAAATTAATAACTGCTATATATTACATTTTTAAAAAAGTGTAAATCGCTGTTAGGCACATTTTCAGAAAAAGTGAAAATTGAAATCTACCCACGTCTTATCAAGTCAAAATACCGTATTTACACATTTTAGAAGTGAAAAAACGCTCGTGCTTCTATTACAACCGCTGGGCGCTGTTACAAGTAGTAAAAGCAATATACACGTTTGGAAAAGTGTAAACCACTCAATTCTAAATGACGTAAAAATTTAAATCTACTTGTTTTCAGGAATGGCAATATTTTGAATATCCGACAATTTTTTAGGCAGCAAATTAAATGTGCTGCTTAAATAAAGTGTATTGCACATGCAAAACGGAATGAGATTCTCACAAATTAAATGCTACAGGTAAAAGAAATTCCGCATTGAAATGGATTGGTTGTTAGGTGGTGAATTACGCAGAAGGCATAATGATGATTGCATGCGTATTAACTAACTAACTAGGAGGGTATTCTGCCATTAGCATTAGTGTGTTCAACGTTATACAGGATAGACGGGGACTCATCTGTGCGTGTATGTATTGGACTGTAATCGGTGTATAGTGCTAAGGCTGCGTTGATGATTTGGTGGATGTGCGTTAGGAAGTTTGGAACAGATTTAAAACTAAGTTTGGTAACTTCAACTTCACACGATTCATCTAAATGGGAAGTTTAAGGATTCAACAGGTGGTCGACACCGTGGCTGGCACACCCAAACCCAACAAACCGAACTCTGCCTGTCTCGCTAATACTCAACTATATGAGACAGTCTCGGAATTAACATTTGAGATGCCGTGTGAGTGTAAAACTCTTACTTTATGTACTATATGGACACTGCCGGCTCGACGGTATTTTCTTGGATCTTTGTAAGTTTGAGAGTTTGGACAGATCCATGAAAGCATAGTACACTGCTGCCCTGCCATAGTATAGTAGTACATAAATATAAGTAGGTACTTACATGCAATATGAACAGCATTGGAGCTTCTGCAATATTACGTGTGTCATGTCATTTTCTTAAATGCGTAATAAAAGCGTTTTAAAAATATTATTTCGTCCGTAACCTAGTAGCATTATGGGGTTAGTTCTTTAACACTTTAACTCACTTTCACATACACAAATGTATAAAACTAATATTTGTACTTTTTCAAAAATAGTAAAACTGTTATTTACACTTTTCAAAAATAGTGAAACTGTTATTTACACTTTTCAAAAATAGTGAAACTGTTATTTATACTTTTTAAAAAATGTGAAAAGTTGGTATTTCATCCTTTATAAATAGTTTGGTAAAAGGTTGATTCAAGGGACTGACGTCAACATGAGAATACGGGGAAAGTTGACTTCCCTACCTACTTCACTATGCAGCTTCGCGGACACTTTGCTAATATGCTTTGGACATACTAGTACAGTATAGTAATGAAGAAAGCGTTATATCTCTAGAATAGCTGAAAAACTACTAGGTAATCGTAAGTCCAGTTTCTGTCTAACTGCAAAATGGCTGACGTCCATCTAAATTATATAACGTACCTATATGCACAGTATGAATGGAAAGTATCTATGCTATGAGTGGACTCAGTGGACCTTGTCTGTTGTGCAGTTAGGCAGAAACTAGACTTATAGTCTGAATATAACGATATTTACGTTTTTAAAGAGCAATAATACTATTTGGTTTGGTACACATAGTGTTTCATATTACCGCTTTGAAGAGGTGTAAAACACAAATTTCCATCACCTGCCCGTGTTTCTATGACGTAATAATTGAACTACCCCATTTCAATTTCATGCAGTAAGTGTAATAAGTAAAGTACTTTCCGTAGTTGAACATATTTTCTTTTTGTTCTATGAGCTCTGGTAGGGTTATGTATATCATACTATATGCCTTATAGTCTTATAGCCTTATACTGTAGTATATAGTCAGTATAGTTCGGGAACGGACGGTATTGTCTGCTATGAAGGTAACCAGACGGAGATGAGAAGTGACCAGGAATTATTTACTAGGGCAACAACTCATAATCCAATCCAATCCACCCAACCTCTTTCCTTAAATCTTTTTACCTCCATTTCATGAAAATACAGTCAAGTCAAAGCCAACGAACTAACGTAGGTAAGTACTGTAGACAAACTTTACATCTACCTACCAGTCCCACCATTCCAGTCCAGTACAGACAGACGGACAGTCAATCCCAATTCCCAGCCAACCCATGAAGATGGTAGAAAAGAGTATTCTGTACATAGAATATGAGTTAACTTGGATATGAAGTGAAAAAAAAAATGAAATGAAAACAATGAAACGATCATGTCACGCATGTACTTTTAAGGACATCTCATGTTTGTATTTCAAATAAAGTTCAACCACAAATTACACAATTATGACCAAGAAACACACACAATCTTGAGAGAAAGAACAAATAATCAGTATTAAATTGTTTCCAGCACTAAATTCCACTCACTGCAGCTCCATGGCTGACACTTCCACCTTTGAATTACTGACACTGTATTTTGGGAAGACAGAAGACGAAAAAACTGTCAAAATTAATTCTCTGTACTGGGAACTGCCACAGAATGACTTTTACGATCCTCTATCTCCAATCTACGGGCTAAGCTTCTAATTATTTTTGTAAAATTTGAAAAGTCAAGTCATTATTATTTGCACTAGTATTTGTTCCCTGCTATGAATTTCCTATTTCGGATCCATCCATCATTTCTACGACGTTATTAGCTCCCTCCGTCAGTCACCCACACAGAGCAGTACGGTCCGCAGTCCAGCAAAATCCAAATTGAAATCTTGAGCTGTAGCTGTAAGTGTAGAATTTAAAATGCCAGTACGTAGCAAATAAATAAATAGACTGCATTATGGTTTCTGCACAAAAGTTTTTCAATACATTCCTGTCTTTTACGAGTATGTATTTGCTTCATTTTTATTGACTTTGTACACTCCTTCCCCATTACAGATCCCATTTTTGATTCTAAAAATCCCTACAATTTCCATAGAGTCTCTGGTAAAGTTAAATGTTGCTGTTGTTCCTATTATTCGTACACCGGGCTGGTGTGATTTATCAGGATTTTATTGAGATGGTGAGAGGGTGAAGGGAGGGAAAGATTGAAATTTTATTGCTTGGGATAATTACGTGGAGTTGTGAGGACAGGTGCTGTTACATATATCGTCCAAATGCTGAATTATGCCCAGACAATTCAAATTCCCAATCTGTGCAGTGCTCTGGATGTATGTACTTATGTAATTCCTGTCTTTTTCAAGGCTTAGCATTGGCATTGGATGGTCAGACAAAATGAGAGAGGATAGGTCAATATTGATTATTGATGGGGCATGAGGCGCCTATAAAAATCTCAACTTGTAGGTACTTCTTCTATCTTCTTCAATGGCCATCGTCAATAGTAGACGGTAGGCTTGTTCTGTACTCTGTACACTGTGGAGATCTATCTGGAGCTGGTATCTATGCTCTGGCTATGTTGCCCTTATCTTTCGAATCTACACTCATCTGCACATCTGGATGGATCTTCTTCCTTAAAGACGCAGAGCAAAGCAGTAGTGTGGATTATTATACGTATATCTCTGTATTGCACAAACCAAATCCTACTTTGGTTTCACCTCGTTTTCCTGGCTTGCTTTTTATGCTACCGCGAAACTCGGGTTGGTCGTCTCGGGAGGCATTCCCAGATCTACATACATACCTATAGTAGCGCATTTAAAATTAATCTGATTAGGTTTCTTGCTTTGTGTTAGAATGTTTTCCTATGTCTTGAAAGTACAGGAGCTGCAAAATGTGTATTTTGAAAATTTTGTTGCTCTGAGTTTGTCTGGTTTTATATAAGTCACCTTAAACAACGTTTTAGAAGAGCATTTTTGTAAAAATTAAAAAATTTTGTAAAATTTTTCAAATAGTTTTTGTACCAATGAAGTTCTGCAAATCCGTTTTTGCACGAAATTAAATTGAGGGAAAGTGAATTTGCAGCAAATGAAGCTTTGGAAAGTGCTTTTAAAAGAAGCTTGTCCTTTTCAAAAACTCATTTTTATAGAAAACGGCTGTGTGCAAATTGGTATTTTGAAAATTTGCTGTTATAGGAAACAAGTTCATTTATAGAAAATGGCTTTTTAGAAACACGCAATTTGTAAAATTGACAATTTGAACTCGTTTGGTGAACGAGTGTGTGTCTGTTTAGCACAGTAGGGAAGCTAGTCGGGAAAGTACGGTGGAAGCTGCGTCAGGCATTTGCATGGCGTGTGCCTTTTGGACGGGTGGCTCTGTGCTGTGTGAGGAAATGGTGGTTGTTTGACTGTTGTGTGTATCTATATAAGTAGAGCTCTCTGTCCGCACATAATCTATTGGTCGTAATTTAAGTTTTTATTTAAAAAAGATTATGTTCCAATCAAAGGGTTGTGGAGGCCGATGATTCCTTATTTATTATTTCATTCCCACTATGTGGACCAAGAGGAGAGTGCGAGCCCCATAGGAGTCGTGTTCCCTTGTCTCGTCCTGTCTCGTCTCTCACTTTTGTTATTTGATATGCAGCCTCTGCTCCTCGTAAACTTGGCCAAATGACCACGTAGTTCACAGAGCTGGCAATTTATGTAACCGTATTTACCCACACGATCTCGACCCGAGCCTTACCTACAGCCAGACCCAGCACTCCACCAGCTAATAACTTTATGTGCATGTAAATCAGTGGAGATTCATAGATAATCAGGAAGGTGCGACACATTTGGTCATCTCCTTCTCTCTCTCTCTCTCTCTCGCTCTTGTTTTCCTTTCCTAGGCTTGGAGTCATAACAGATCATCGCAGAGATTCACTCCAACAATAACAATGCGATCCAATCCCCACCATTATTATCCTCCACATATTAAACAATAAACATCAACATCCTCCCAACCATATTTCCCATAAACAATTTACACACAATTCACAATCCCATACGCCACCAGTTCATTTCACTACTTTATGCCCTCACTTGAGTCTCTTCGCTCTTTTCCCATTTGCATTGACGCTGTCCACCATATGGGTGTAGATATAGATACAGATATAGGCAGAGAGAATCCACACTTATTAGAATCAACCCTATTATCATCATCCTCCAAATTATTAAGTTCATTCAAATTACGGGTTTTGGATTAAGGTGCAAAATTGCGCATTTAGATACAGCAAAAGTATTGGCAAGTAAACTAGGTATCTAGGTATATTGTGGGGAGCAAATTCAATGATTTTGGACAGAATTGTTCGACAAACTCCTGAACAGGTGCAAAATGTTTTTTTCTTCAAGATTTTCGAACATCCAAAGGATTTAAAACACTGGACAGTTAGTTTTTGCATATTTTTGGAAAATGCAAAAGGTTCTATTTTGATATTTTTAAAAGTTGTCGAGTTCTATGCGTTTATGTGTTGGTACATTTTTGTCAAAAGTGCAAAATTGTACGTTTACACGTTTTAAAAAAAGCTGCACAATACTCTATTTGAGCGCTTTTAAAACCTTTACAATGAGTATGTAATTGCTCATTTTGAAAATTTCCAAAATGTTCTAGCTGCACCTTTTTTAAAATATGCCAAATGCTCGATCATCACAGTTTTATGAAAAGGCACAAAATACTTCATTTGAGCGCCTTAAAAAGCTTTAAAATCAGTTTTTGAGTAATTTGAAATGCAGTAAAATATTCTAACCACCTGTACATTCTGAAAAGGTTTTGAAAAGGTACAAAATGTGTATTCTATTTGCATATTTTAAAAAAAGGTGCTAACTGGGCTGTGGGATGAGCTAGTGTGTAGAAAATGCGGTTTTACGTGCTACTTGCAATGACTCTGTACTGGGTTCCAGTGTTACATGCATTACTCACGTTTTAATTTTGCAAGTATTGCTTCTTAAGCCATGAATTTACATGGCAAAAATACTAGAGATCTCAACGCACAGTATTTAAATATATGGTCATTATAATATATATGTATTTCCCAATCATCTCAATCCTTATCCTTGAATTCTACTTTTTGGTTTTTTTCTTGTAAATAATAATTTACCATTGAGGAGGAAATAAAATGATGGAAAAGTGGGTATTTATGTCTATAAGGGGAGACAATGGAAGGATTTAGATGGGATTGGAGGTGAATGAAGAGCAGGCAAGTTAGTAAGTGAGCCAGCTCAATGATCGTACGGAGGAAGGAAATAAAGAAATCTCATCAAGAACCGTTTCAACCCTTTTCATTGCATATTGCTTTCAACAAGTCTTAAGATTAGCGAAGCTTAAATTTCTGCGTGACTCTGTGTAGGCTGCTACATATATTAGCCCTTGTCTTCCCCTTCATTTCAGATCAGACTTTGGATTGGATTTACAACTTTGTTCATTTAAAGGAAAATCGACGAGGCGGAGAGGAGCTCAAGAGCTCAACGGCTAAGTTCATGATAACAATGCAATTGTGGAGATTTCCTAGCGCATTGTTCCTAATAGTACAGCGCCTAGCATTGCGCATTGCACTGTCCTGCACTGCTTTGGACTGATTAGCAGCACACAGAGCTTTGCAAAATAAAACAAAAAAGAAAGGAAAAAAATTAAACTAATTCTAAATCTAAAAATCTTCACAAGGATGGAAGAGATGAAAGAGATGAAATACTGCCCTCACCAAAATATTCCGCTCATCACTTTAATTTGTTTGGGTTGTGGGAGAATTAGTGGATGGGTTGGATGGAGATTAGCTTTGGCTGATGGCTCATACTTTGACCGGCTCTGTCTTCTGCTCCGTTAATAAGGTGGGGAGGGAATGGGAGGATAAATAAGATTTTTTGGGACTGGAGGGCAGAGAGGAGAGTGGAGGACGGCAATAAATTTCGATTTCGGATCGAATCAACCAACTACTACGACAGACGCTCAACATAACACGTACGTCAAGGTAAATAGCTTCAACATTTAGTTTCTCCTTTTCCCACTAAGATGCATAGTAGATCCTCGGATATAGTTCCTGTTTCTGTTTCTTTTTCTGTTTCTGTATCTGACCGCTTCAGGTGCGAACAATGTGGTAAGTATCGTCGCCAACGCTCCCATTGCTTTCCCCGAAACAATGGGAGCGCAAAGATCGGTCATGCATTGCATAACTTTTGTGGCATAAATTAAAACAAAGTTTGGGGATGAATTTTGAAAAAAATAGTTCAGATTGTATACGTATTACTAGTCTAATGATTGCAAAACTTTGCTAACGTATATAGAGACCGTTGGGCTATCCTTGGTGGAGGACAGTGCCATCATTGTTGGCTTGATTAAATAATTTGTCTTTCTCTCTCTAACTAGGTTTTTTAAACCAAAAATTGATGTAAAAACTAGCTCCAAAAGTGCCAGTATCCACAAAATCAGTTTCATAAAACCCTGGTTCTATAAAACTACTTTTCTAAAACTTCAATTTCTGTCAAAGACATTTTTTAAAAATATCAGTTTCAGCTAAAAACACATTTTTGAAGAGTCAGTAATGTAAATACTGCCCGCTTTAACTACTACACTAAATATGTACACTAAAAGACTTTCAAAGAGTGCAACGATTAAATAGACAATTCCAATTACTGTTCACAACCGGTCCATAATGAGTGAAAGAATCACTTAAAAACTATTTTAATTCGTAGTCTAATCCAGCATTCGCGGTACTGATACACAGAGTCCAATACCTAAGAATGAGAAGATGTGGTTCACAGTAGAGTACACTACAGGTATGAAGTATAGACACATAATACAGTGTACGTAATAGTATTCATAAAACACATTTGCATGTGTAGCATGCAGACTTTGAGAGCCAGGACCAGTTTTCTGTGTAGTTTTGAAGGAACAATTTAATTCCTCTGCAGTACATAACATCTGATGTAGTAAAGAGAGAAAATAAAATGTAACAACGATCTTCTTTCTTGTTAGAGATCCGAAGTATAGATATAGGTATATACGTATACCTAGCTTGGACGTGCTACAGTGTCTAAGCATAAGCTATAGGCAAGTACGGCACTCTCTCTGTGTGTGTTCATTATTCAATGTTTGTAGTTTGGAGTTTGACACCTCGCGGATTTATGGGCTCCTTTCATCTTCTTCTCTTTTAACTGAGAGCAACTGAAACTCATCCTCAGCACCCAGAATCCCCACGGAACACTCCAGACTCCTTTTAACACTCGCATCTCCAATATTATTATTGTTATTATTATCATTGGAGGCTCCCCCATTATCCAGCCCGCTTGCTACACATCCCTACATAATAAGCCAGGCACAATGCCTCAATGGGAGAATTATAAAAACATTCCAAGGAGATCCAGCAACAGCCACAACATGGAATAATAAGTCACAAAATAAAATAAAATAATTTATACGTATACAAGCACCAGTATGTAGATGCTTACAGTATTACATATATGGTACACTTTTCTTCAACTCAAAGCCACGGTGGCAACACATCCTCACTAGATCCCGATTATTATTCCAACTCATTCATTATTGTGATGTATTTTATCCGGAGCTTTATTGCCCTTCTTTCTTTAGGGCATATATCATACCTGATAATAATATAAATAGATATAAAGTAGGTACGCCTGTGGACGTTGTTAACACTGTAAATCTCAGATTAATTTTTGCCAATGTAATTTATGATTTTCATTTTTTCATGCGTCTCTAGCTAAAGGTATTAACCGTTAACGAATCTTAATTTGAGGAAATACTGTACTCTTTGGCAAAATGGTCGTTTATATAACAACAGCTTCTTTTAAAAGGTGTTAAATTGTGTGTCATTTCTATTCTGTGACAGCAATTTTTCTAAATTGATAATTTGTATAAAAAACAGATTTTAGAAAATTTTATTTAGTCGAATTGTTCAAAAATTAAATAGCTATTTTGAAGGCTATTTTTTGAAAACGTGTGTTATTTATTCAAAATATTTGACAATTTTATTGCCCTATTTTTTATTATGGTATGTACTTACATATGTTTTGCTTGGAGTTAAAATAAATAAAAATATGAAACAAAATCTTAAGGAAACGAATTGTGCATATTCTGAGGATTACGGTAGACGCAGTAGAGTTTTTATTCCTGTCTCCTTTGCTGCCCTTTCTCCAGCCGTCCGAGAGCCATGTAAGTGCATGGACGTTAAATGGAAAAGTTGTTCTACATGAGCTTTTGGACTTTGGTTGAGAGATTGAAATGGAAGTTGGTCTACATTTGAAATTTATGAGGGCACTCATGTCAGACCAGAGAACAGAGAAGAAGAAGAGAACAAAAAGAACATGATGGGATAAAGAGCTGGAGAGATGTGTCGACTTGTTCCATTTTTAAAAGATCATCGGAGCGAAAATTTTCGCTTGAGGTGTTGACATCATCTCTCTCCATTGAATTTAGACTTTGAAATAGAAGCTCGTAGGCACTGCCACTACACTGCACTGCATCCTGCGTGCCAAGGGAAAAGGGAGGGCGGAAGGTTGAAAAGGTAACATGATCGACTTCCACTTTGATTAACTTGGCTCTTGTGTCATTGAGCAGAGAGACTGAGGAGTCAATGGAAAGAAGGAATCTTCGGAACAACATCTCGTTTGTAAGTGAATAAGACTCATTATTTCTCCTGACATTTTACACATTGGCTTTTATGCACTCTTAGACGCACACACAAACTCAATGAGCCACTCAGCCGACGACATCACACCGGCCTCCATCCATTTAACACAAGGGATTACATTATACCCACCACTATGTCAGAACTGATGCCAGTTTACGTATGTAGCAGTGTCTTTACTGCCACGCACTGCTCGTGCCCTGGCTTCCAAATATTACGTTCTTTGATCTAAGCCAAGTTTTCAAAACGAGTCCGTTGACATGCTGTCAATACATACAAAATATCATAAATATATTTACAAGCTTTTACATAATCCTAATTGGGAATACAAAAGGGTATGTGTTTACCACGTTTCATAAAAATAAGGCAAAATTGTGTATTTACACCTATTCAAAATGACTAAATTCATAATCGTATCCATACGTTTTTAGAAAAGGCAGGATAATTGTATTTACACATTTTTAGAAAAAGGTAGAATAATTGTATTTAGACATTTTAAAAAAGACCAATAATGTAATTAAACATTTTTTGAAAAGTTCAAATAATTGCATTTATACATTTTTTGAAATAGTCAAATAGAGTGTAATTACACATTTTTCAAACAGACTCAATAAATGAAATTCTACGTTTTCGAAAAAGTAAAGCGCAATCATCATTTCCCTTAGAAAGTAAAAATAATTGCTACGCACTTTTTACAGCAGACATATCATACATCTACAAGTTTTAAAAAGTAATTATGTACAGTAGTGATGGCGCTTTCAAAATGAGTAGAACAAGATATATTTGCATCGAGAAAAGTATAAAATTGGGTATGTGCATCATTTGCACATTTTCTAAAGCAAAGTAAAGCAGAAACTGGCGCGATGTAATAAGTGAAAGGCTCCCAATGAATTCATGAGACGATGTAAAGTACACGGAAGAGTGCACAAACATGAGTCAGATTTGATTAGATCTTGTTTGCTCTTCTCTCTTCATTCATTTTGTCACTGCCCAAGACTCCCAAGCACAGATCACATAGCTATGTACAGATGTAACTCACACCATCTCATTCTGCTATCATATCACATACATATATGGCCATAAACACGAGAAAGAACGAACGAGAAATCCATCCTACAAAAGTATCACGTGAAATCAAGAAAAGCACTCACGAATATCAAAAACAAAATCAATTCAATTGAAAACCCAAATTCAAAATCAAGATCAAAGTCAACAACAAAAATGAGAAATAGAAAAACTGACTTATTAATGATTACTTATTAGACTTTTTGAGATTAAATAATCGCGAAATGTAACTTTGCAGATTTGGTTTGGAAATTTGGACTTCTATGTATAGCTATACATGTTTTTAAATACCATGTGTCTACAGCAACGTCAAAAATAAGAATTGAGCAACCTACTAATCTCTTGTTTTGCTTGGCGTCGGTTTCTTAAAAAGTCTCACAACTCCCTCATTATCTGCACGCAATCAATTATCTCAGTTACCTGCTCCAGTGCACGCACACGACGACCATACCGACAATCTCAAACTAGTCAGCCCACTGCACTGTGTAAAGGCCAAAATCTGGAAGTGCGTCACGGGCGACACCTAGTCGTTACCCGTGAGAGCAACTGCGGTGGAAACT
>JAQFZC010001392.1:0-30732 GCA_034695205.1 Dicyrtoma fusca
TAGTGCTTGTACTTTACAATGCTGCCGGTGAGCGGTTTGTATAATTCAAAAAGCTTTTGATTTCACTTTTTACTCTGATCAGTCGCCACTATTATCGTCCTTCCTCTTATGAGCATAGTGACAGATTTGTGAGGGAGCTTAAAAGTTTTAAAGATCATTCCAGTTGAGCTCTGCTCAAGTGAAATGAAAACGAGCATAGGAAAAAGAGAGACGGCAGAGCTTTTGCGAGCTAGTGTAGGAAATGGAATAAACCACAATGAAGATGGCGACCATCACTTATCATGTCGACTGTTTCTGGTGGATGTACATATTTATATACATACCTATACCATCAACCATGTATATATAAACGGTTGACGTTGTAAAAGTTTGATAGAATAAATGAACCGAAAGGTTCTATTTGACGAAAAAGAATAAAATAAGACTGATCATTATTGTACAGTATGAAGGAAAGAAAGTAAAAGTAAGGCGTAGGTACGTTCCTGTTCGTTTTGGCAATGCATGCAAGTTCCTTTAATTTTCATTGATATTCTGTTTCTGAAAACCCATTTACACAAAGCAATGAAACTATCAGATTATTTTACGCGGAACTCAACGATGTCGAATTTGTTTGCATTTACCCTTCGTTTTTAAGGGCATGGTAGCACCTATTGTTGTTACTTTTGTTTTTATGCCTCCAGCACTTGATATTTTTACAAACAAAAGCTTTTCCGAGTGTAAAAGTTTTAAGGTATTAAGCAAAGTTGGAATTCTATCTTTCCGTTTAAATTCTATGAATGAAGGGTGTCATAATATGAAAGGAATAAAATTGAAATGACTATGTCTATAATATATACATATTATTATATTTGGGTGTGTTTTGATGTGGGAACAGGTTTTGGATTTGGCCGGGAATAGTTTTGAGACATTGCCACCGGATCATTTCATGCGTCTGGGTTTGATAAACTTGCAGAAGATCTATTTATCAAAGTGTAGATTGTCCCATATAAGCCCTCGAACATTTCGTGGTCTGAGTAACCTGGTCGACTTAGACTTGAGCAATAACGTAATGCGAGAAGTTCCAAGTAGTACTTTCCCAGACTGTCAGGGTCTCATGAGACTCATTCTAAGTGGAAATCCTATCCCGCATCTTCAACGAAATTCTTTCATCAGTCTTGAGTCTCTCACCACCCTAGAAATCAGTTATGCTGGCATCGAACTTATAGAAAAGGTAACAGCCAAATTAGTCCTTCTCTTATGTCTCATCAATGTCAATCCCAATCTCTATCTCTCTTTTCCACATTTTACATTTATAATTTCCCAAAAGTAATGTTTACATGTCAAATTAAAGTTGAAACTCCTTTTCTGGTGAAAGGAGGACTAGTAATTATTGACGGCTATTGACGCTGTTGTGTACTTATATGAATTTTTTGATTTTCATTTGGTGGCGGCTACAGGGAGCTTTCGATGGACTTGTCAGCTTAGAATGGTTAAAATTGAATGGGAACAAATTAAAGAGGATCTCAGGACTGGGGAGTTTACCTTTGGGCTTAAAAGGCATTTGGTTGGAGGAGAACCTATGGGACTGTGACTGTCGTCTTCTAGAGCTTCGACTTTGGCTGGGAGAAAGAAATGTAGCCAACTCTGTGGAACCACGCTGTCTCACACCCGCACGTCTCACCAATTCAACTATCAAGGACTTGACTATTGACAACTTTGCTTGTCTACCACAACTTTCCCCAACGACGATGTACCAAAAAATTGGTAAGTGAACTACT
Source organism: Dicyrtoma fusca (assembly GCA_034695205.1). Taxonomy (NCBI): domain Eukaryota; kingdom Metazoa; phylum Arthropoda; class Collembola; order Symphypleona; family Dicyrtomidae; genus Dicyrtoma; species Dicyrtoma fusca. The sequence continues at coordinate 1,758 of JAQFZC010001392.1, forward strand.
TGTTCCGTGCCTTTTGCCCTTCCTTACATATCTTCCTTCTTTTCCTAATATATTTTTTACTTCTCATTTACTTCCAAAGTAAAGACGTAAACAACCACTTAGTTTTATCAGTCCCACTAAATAATAATCATAATCATAACAATGTCATATAAACCCATTAGCCTATCCAGAACCAACGCACAAAGTGCTCACAATTTAATATTAGAACGAACCTATGTAGTTGCCATATGTAACATGTTAAACTCCGTGTAGCTTATACTGTGAAATGGATGGCAGTAGAGGCTTATATGTTTGAGGAAACAAACTGTCTGAAGGGACGAAAACAAGACGAAAAGTAGCGTAAGAAGATTGTAGGTCCTAATAAATGTCTAGTAATAACTAGTGTGTAAGGAGCAAACAAATGACTACGACCTGCTAATGCATGCACGTTATAATCCATGCAACCATATAGGTATATATGTTTCGAGTGTGGATACAAAAATGGAAAAAAATCAGTTTTATTCGCATAAGTTTTCTCTCTCGCTCTTCTTCTTTCATTTTTGTACTTGTGAGTCTCGTGGGACGCCATGATGCTTGCCTGTGCTCGGAAGGAAATATTCCAAGTGCTCTCAGCTCCTGTTGTGAACACAAGGAAGATAGTAAAAGAAGATATAGAAAGTAGGAGAACGAATGAGCGAGCTTTGACTTGGATGAAGTTTGGCCGGGAATGGTATGCTATGTATTACTTGATTTGGCATCCTTTGGTATGGCATGACTCGGTTGTGAGTCTGATGAGCAGAGAAAAGATTATGTAGTTTGCGGCTGAGTAGATGGATGGGAGTATGGGAATGAGAGGTTATAGATGGGATGCTTAGAGAAGTCGTTTATACCCTAGTGAGAAGGTACATATAGAGGAAAGGAAGGCTTCAAGGCTTTGAGGGGAAATAGAAAGTTATAGGAAGTGATGGTTTTATGATGGGTGATTATTATTCAAGACGTACATAAGATAGGATTTAAATCGTTGGTTAATTGCTAGTTTGTCATCGCGTAATCGAGTTGAAGTAGACTTTGTGGCCTTCTATTTTGTTAGCATGACGATAGATTTGTGGGCTCATTAAGAGATTACATGGTGTACTTATGGAGCTAATATCAATCCTGGAATAGCTTATGAGGTCTTACACGCATCTTCCTCCCGCTACTTTATTTAACAACAACTGAGGAATGCTTTAACTCAAGTAAATTATATTATTAGCTCTGAATAGAAATAATTATGGGATCTCTCGACTTTTCATAGCCTTCTAAAGGCACTCCACCGTCAAGTGAAAGTCACTAGTAAGTCCTTTACTGAATTATATTTTTGATGTTACAGGTGAAGGAAAGAACGTCTCCCTTTTGTGTAAGGTTGTGTCCGTCCCGGAGTCCACGCTGGAATGGTGGTTTAATGGCGTGCCCGTTCTGAATAGTTCGCTGAACATCTTTGTTGAGATATCAAGTTCTAATTCTGTGTTGTCCACCTTACACTTGACCTCCTCCTCCTCTCCGTGGTTGTCCCAGCTGAGTAGTCTTAGCACCTACAACAATAACAATAACCATGTAAATAATCATAACCATAACACTAACGGACATGGAAGCAGTCAGGAGAGCAGCATTAACAGCAACAACAACAATAATTACCAAACTACAAGCATTAATAGCGGCAGTAGTAACAACAACAATGTGGGGATTGAGCGGAAGAGTGAATTGTTGATACTAAATGCGACGAGTGACGAGAATGGTACATTCATGTGCGTAGCCAGGAATCCTGCGGGTGTGGCGACGGCCAATTTTACGCTCAAAGTTTTAACACGACAAGACTTGGACTCCATTGTGGAGAATACAGTGACCTCACTTGTGGCATCGTATCCCAATATTTTGGTAGTGATGGTGAGTACAGGAGGTGTGATAGGAGTTGTGATTCTTCTCGTAATTCTCATCTTCATCATTTGTAAGTGCAGTCAGTTGTGTCGACGGAGCGGTCGTCGAGGGCGACGTTCAGGTGAAAGTCCGCACAGTGATCAAAGACTCAAAGACAATTCTTCCTTGCGGGGTCCTAAAGAGAGGAAAGAGACGACGGGCTGTGGTGGGAAGTTGAATCGACATTTGTCCGAAGCATCTACACTCACGACCGCCACCAAATCCAATGGTTCTGTTTTCCTTCTGAGTACGTCGTCAGAGCTAGGGATCGGAGATTCGAATCCTGATCTCATTGAAGGTGTGAAGCGAGTGGAAGGAGACGGTCATGAGACGTCCTTTATAGCATCTTCAAATAATTTCAATAACAGTTCCGTCTACGCTTCCCCAGAATCCTCCGCAAATCCCACAACTATTGACCCATTTCCTCCCTCCGCCGCCTACCCCATTGACTACGGACTTCCAAAGAATCTCAACGTGACCACTTTGGTCCGGAGATCCCCTTCCACATACGCATCTTCAACCAATGCTCCTCAACTGTCCATCCCCCCTAACTACGACCTTGCCAAGTACCCCAAAGAGTATATCAACCCCACTCCCATCATTCAGTGCGGACAGCATGTGTACGGACCCCCTCCCCAAGGTCTTATGTATGGCCCCCCACCATCCGCGGATTACTACCCGGCGTATATGGTGGCACCTGATGGAACCTTTCTGTACAGTGGGGGTCATCATGACTACTACATGGGCATGGGCGTGGACATTGGGGGAATGGGGGGCTATGGTCCGCCAATGTCCATGTCAAGCGGTGCAGGCTTAGGTGGTAGTGCTGTGATGGAGGCACGTGCTAATTGTACGTGTGCTCCAATAATCGAACAAAGTGAAGAAGAAAAGGCTGCAATGGAGGCAGAGACAGAGTCAATGATGTCATCCGGGACGGGAGACACCATGACAGCCGTGTCCTTGACGATCCAACCCACGAACGCAAACAGCCGCCCAGGGTCAAATGGAATGGAGGATAGAGGCAGCGGTTGTGGAGGTGTTGGAGATGTGTCCACGTTGAAGAAAAGAGGGGAGTCGGGAATGGTTGCTCGACTTCAACGACAATTAAAAAGCCAAATAAATGAAAGTCCGGATGAAGGCTATGAAGATGAAAGTGCGGAAGGGACGGAAATCTAGTTTGACACAGATACGTGCTACATTACGTGCAAAAATATACTAAATCTAAAGTGAGTGTGAACGCCCTTTTGAGTTCAAGTTTGTGAAAACCGTGAGCAATAAAATACAGTTTTACACGCACTGTTTAAATTAGAGGGTTCATCTTTGAAGAAAAAAGTATGGAACAGACAGGGAAACTACAAGGCAAAGTCCACTATGGATTAGAATCGCCAAATTAAATACAAATATAGACTATAAATCATAAAAATATATTAGAATTAAATTGTAAAATATATTACTGCTTATTATATATACTTGAATACAACGCATACAACTATCGACACGCACCAAACTCACACTTACATAACACATACAAAACACGAACACAATATATACTGAGTGCAAGACGTAAGAAGAGAGGAAAGTGAATGTGAAGACGGACAAGCAAAACGCCGAAGAAATACTGATACAATTGTGTATTTATATGTAGATAAACATAAGAAGTTTGCTCGGAAGATGGTCACAGAATTGTATTTTGGGGTAAGAAATGGGCTAGGATAAAAACTACAACGGACCGAGCAAATACTCTTTACAAAAATTCACAAAAATCCTATTACACTAGTTCAATACATACATTAGAAATGAATGTACATAATGAAAAGAATCAAGTTGAATGAGACAAAACAAATACTAGTGTCACTTTTATACCAAAGATTATATAAGAGATGTTTTCCCTCTTGTATATATTGTTGTATGAGAAATAAAAGTAAAGAGAGAGAGCCCGAAGCAGAATCGGAGAGAGAAAGCAAGTGAGAGAATGTTAAAAACACTGGATCCCTGCGCACCCAATCTTTTCTCATAAACGTCTCGCCCAGATGACACTTTCCAAGAGCCACTCCCTGATTTTTTGACTCCTCCACCCAATTGTGCTTGTTTTTTCAATATACATACAGTTCATTCCTTATCAAGACCACTTTCTCTATTAGTACAACTCCTATCGTCACTTTCTCTATTTCTTTTAACATCCACGGATACATTCAATATTATTACTTTGGCTTAACTACCCGCCACTCACTTGCGTCCACACTTATTCTTCCTATTCTCATTCTCCAAATGGCCAACATAAAAACAATCACACTTTTTTTCATCCACTCTTAGCTCTTGGTCAATTTCTTTCCCTGCTTTTTCTTTTCTCTACAGTCATTCTCACAATTTACTTCTATTATTAACACCCGAGAATGCATCAGTCGTTCAATTGGAAACATGAGGAGAAACCATGACTCGTGGTGCATTTTACTCTTATCCCCAGCCTATTACTTTTACTCCATATTGATAACGATAGTGGCGATAGCATTAGCATTGGTTAGGCTATCAGCATCGTGAAGGTATATCGACAGCTGTGCTCCGGCAACATAAAATGGAAAGCGACAGTCCTTTCTCTACAATTGGCTAGGGTAGACATGAACGTGTGTGCATTTCGGTTACAACTCTCACACCTACCCACCCATTCATCCATCTCTCATTTGAAGGCATTTAATTCAGCTGGTGGTAAAGTAAAAAAAAATCATGCAGCTCACGCTATTTTGTTCCTTTTATTCTGTAATTCCTTCTTGAAATTCAATTCTACTGTCATACCGGATGACGCCTCCAAAAAGTACGACATTCTCATCAACAAAGTTCCGCAAATATTGTACATGTGTAGTTCGTATAGTGTGTGCTTTAGACATTAGGCCCAGGCAGCTCTTCTGTGAATCAAGGAGTTGAAGGAAGCCATGTTAAAGACATAATAGTTTGCTCAAGTACCTAATTGTAAGTCTAAGACTTGGTTTAATAGCTACTATTTGACTGTTGACTCCAACTGTTGGTCATGTTCTTTCTTTTCTCTGAGCTCCCTCAAGCCTAACTCTTAAAAATCAAATCTCCAAATTTCCAATTGGATCTTACAATTGAGTGACCATTCATGTGTAGATTCATGTGTGCTTTGAGTTAGAGACTTCAACTTCTGTAACTCATAGAGCCTAGTAGTGAAAAGAACGTCGAGGTCTTATAGATTTCTTCAAAGACTAGTATAATCCTCTATACAACTGAACATTATATACTTACAAAGTGTAGAATCCAAGTACGTGAAAGCACAAATACGGAATCAGGAAAGGACGAAAGTGAAAAAGAGAAAGAGAGAAAGTGCATGGTGATGGTTTTGTGGTCGCAGTAGTTGTTCAGCATTCAAGCTTCAGCCAACCACATACCCATAGCACTTGTTATTGATTTCATTCATCAATGACAGCACAAAAGCAAAATGTGATAAAGAGGCTGAGAAGCTGCCTTGTCCGTTAAGCAACAGACCCAAGACGGATGACTTTTACCCAGGGAATTTCCAATCCCCGCCCGTACCAGAAAACACCTCCCCCCTCACTCATCACGTGCTCTATCCAGAATAGAAAAGCGAGTACCATAAAAATAAAAGCGAGGAATATAGAACAGAAAAAGATATATGTATGTTTCTAGAAGTGAGTGATAGATCTATTGCTCCTTGTTCTGCGTTCTGCCTTCGCCTCGACTTTCTTTTCCTTGTTTCCCTCCCCTCATGCAGTGAAAGTAGTAAAAGCCTTCTCAGGAATCCAGCGGTTTGTACTTCACAGTAAGCTTTGCCTGCTAACTTTGCTTCTGTTCCTTATCTATTATTGGGCTCATGACTTTGTCGACTGAATCTAAGAACTCGTCATGTTTCGTTGCTGCACATATCCATCTCTGCGATGAGCCAAATCTTGCCTCTTGTTTCAGCCCATCTCCTTTTCTGATTTTTTCCCACACGAGCGTATTCATGACTTTTACAGAAACTATTTTAAGAAAAATGTCTTCTCCTTAGCCACGATGCGCTCTATGGCGGAGATAAATACCGTGAACATCCTAAGAAAATAATCAAATATTACGTAAATTCCATCGCATTATCCATTGGTCAGCAATTCGATTAAGTTGCCATACAAGCTCTATGCAGATTTGTCTAGATTATGAACATTATTGTACAACATATCGCACAGGTCCCACAATAATAAATAATCTTGTATCTGGTTCAATTAGAATCCATGGTTTTAATTCCCATGTCCCCCCATGTTCCATGAATCAAATTCTTGGTATAGCTAAAACAAGAAAGTTATGATGATAAGTATGTGTAAGGAAAAGCCAAAATATTACAACAAAAGATATCTGATTTTTTAAGGAAATAATGTGCCCATGGTTTTTTGACTTTTATAACGCAAAGAATGGCGTAGCTAGGAAGTGCGAGAACCCGTGTTGGCGTCTACAGCAGGGTGTAAGTATGCTGGCTGGTGGAATCTGCCGTAGATGCTGCCGACCGGGTGACCATAGTTTTCAAAAGCCATCAAAGGAAATGAATGGGACGCATTAAGCTTCGCTTTACTGCATAATGTCATCTAATGGTTGCTCAAGACGTACGAGATTAAAACTTATGTTGACGATTATGTCGTTGTACACATCCCAAATACATTTCATCTCATTTTACTCGGCCATCCCCATCTATTATCCATTCCCTACTTGAAATATTCTTACGATTAGTGTTACCCAAATTCCAAGTTCTCAAAAATATACTACGAATTACATATAGCTACCCAATACTATGCATATCACTATCATAGTAAAGTATGGTAATGATCGCTCTTTTTCTACAAGCAAACGTATAAAATAAAAAAAACAGTTGTAAAATTAAATGGCAAAACTACATCTCCTTGGTGTGCATACATACGTCCACGGGAAGGTAATTATGAAAACTAGACTTAGTACATTTTCAACGATAAAACAAAAGCGAAAAAACCTTCTTTGTAAGCTACACTTTTCAAACAAGAAGCTGGAGGAGAAACAGGGGAAAAGAGATAACGGAGAAACACTAAAATATTTCAAACTTAGCAAACCAATGCATTCAGTTCAGCTTACCAATGTATCAGCATGTACTTATTGTGGGAGCCACTACTATTGGACTTGTGTATACACAATCACCGTTACGGGTTTCGTTTAATGAGGTACCTGTAGTAGAATTGAGAAAAAACAAGTAGACAGAAATTACTTTCTCTCCCTCTCACTCTGGCCACCAAAAACTTAGTAAATGGAAATAGATTGACCATTTATCATAGGCTGGTACGGTAGATTCTGTCTTGACTCTAAGTTCTTACATTCTATAGCTCGACAACACTCACTACTCACTTGCAGAAGAAGAGCTTGTGGCAGGAACATGAGCGATAGAGAGAAACCAAGGAAAGGAAAGCTTAGATTAGGGTATAGAAGAAAGTAAATGGTATATGCCATAGACATGCTATGTGAAGAGGGTGAAACTATGAAGGTAATGAGTGTGTGTTCAAAGATAGATAAAAGAGAAAATTTTGAGACAAGCCGAAAAAATTCCAAAGGGGTCACGCATAAATCCTTATTGTTTCTTTTCATGGGAACATCGTTACACAAACCATTTCTCCGTACATATCACGTAGCGACTCTAGTAGTTGAAAGTACACATGCTTTCTCCACTGCACCGAATAATGCTGCGCTCGTACAATCTTCTTCCACTTCTCCTTCCAAAATATTCGGAAACTAAACAAGAACTTTGGGCGAGCGAAAGATAAAAAGAAGGGAAAACTCTTGAACCCAGGCCCATCTTGAAAAATGACTTGGAAGCGATGGGAGCAAGAAAAAGTTTGGACTAAAAAAATCCAGAACATTTTCTAAATATCAGTTCGGAAGTTCAAAAAACACAACACAGCATATCTGGGTTTTCTTTCATTTCGTCTGCAACTCTTATTGTGCTACTATGTACATACTGGACGACCAATGAAATTGACGATACTAAAGTAGCAGCAGCAGTGTGAAAGGTCTGAAGCCATTTTCCCAAGTAGAAGCTTCATATCCAGTCCACCATGCATTCAGTAACACCTTAAATGGTTAGTACAAGTATAAACGAGGGAAAGAGAGAGAGAGGAATTAAACATGAAAGAGGGAAATTGAGGAAAGAAAAGTGAAAGATGAAAGTTTTGGCCAACTCGGTCTCCGTTTTCCTGGCTGACTGGATGAACAAGAAGGAAACGCAAGAGTCCATTACTCATTTATAGTGGCTCAACCAACGCTGCATAACGGGGGAAAACAACTTGAGTACATAGACGATGGAAAGGTAGTAGCTTTCGTGTTACATCATATACCAGGAGAAAGAGCCGGAGAAAAGAAAAGCTACAGCTGCACTAAGTTGAACAAAACAGGGGAGACGTGATGTTAAGCCCATATCTCCTTTTCTGCTCCTACATCATTTAATCGTAAAATAAGCAGTTCAATAATAAGCAAATAGGTAGTCGTATCATATCTATCTCACGGCATGTATTAGCAGGCAGTACAAAGCTGTAACCAATACGATAGCCATCGCCTTTTGATGTCGCTTGGTCTGACGCAAACATCTAACAAAAATTCTGCTTTCACCTTATACGGACAAGCACACTGCAACACATAACATATCCGTATAAAGTTTCATTCTGATGGGGCACTAGGGGGAAATGATTTTGCAGACAAATGCATACGCACATGAGCATAGCTCACTGTACGATTGCATCGCCGTTATATAGCTACGTGATCTATTCTGAAATCTAATAACAATCTATGCAAGGAATTTAAATATGCTTCATGAGAATTGCATAAATTACGTAACACACAGCAACGAAAACATCAATGGAAGAACATCTGTTTATATGCGTTTATGTGTTTGTGTGTTTCGGGAAACTATACGGAGAGTCGTTTTCCCTTCTTATCGTATCCCTTGCTATCAGGTCGTTACGTTCCCTGCCTTATAAAAGCGAAAGGCATTCCAAAAACTTTTCCTGTGCCCTACTCCACTCTTCGCTCAGCTCAGTTTTGCTCTGCTGTAGTATAAATTCGCTGTGCCCATCCGTTCCGTTGTCAAGTCATCAGCCACTCTAACAGCTTGACTGCACTTCTTTCTCAGTATGAAGAAGCAGAAAAAATAATACACATCAGATCGCGAGGGAGACTGACACGCTCTCATTACTATTACCAATGTAGATTGTGCGTACGTACATATGGGCCCGAGACCCGGCCATGTATCATTTGAATTTGTCATTGACCATGGACACAGCTTCAGAAATTCTTAACTTACTAATAACAGTAAAATTGCTTGAAAGTTACAGCCTCGTGCACTTTTGTCTATTATGTACAATAAAAAACTACCCTACAAATTATTTCAAGCACTGCACAAGTCAAACTAAAAATAATACATAAATACAATTTTTCTGCATATTTACAAGAACTGGTTTTATCGTTATTGCTTTCAGATTTTTCCCATTAATCTTTTGTAGCGCTAACTTTCATTGCATTACTAATCGCAACTCAAAAACAATCAAGATGTTGGTTTAAAAAACTCAGCGAACTGAAAACTTCTTGTTGGCTTGTGTGACGGCGTCATAAAACATGAATATGTCGTAGGCTATAAGGGGTTTTACGCCATGGCGGCAGTGAACTACAGGCCACAGGCTTGGTTTTTCCTGGCCTAAATCACAAGATCAGCCACTTTCATGCCATGTGGCCACACACAATCTTGCTGGCAGACGCATACACTGAACTATTTCTTCGTTGTTTATGTAATGTGATTTTTTGGTTTATTTTATGCCAACGGACGGAGATACGAATTGTGAGTATTATTTGAGCTGTATCCAATGTACCCAGCAGCTCTGTACTGATTTAATGATTACATCGGGTTTCTTGTTAAAAATACTTTAAAACATAAATGGATCGCATACTATTTTATAAGGAAACTAATACTTCTTTCCTGTGAAATTTTGAAGCAATTCGTCTGTAAACTCGGAGGGATAGGTGGACGCCATGTTTTCACTTGCAACTATTTTTTACTGAGCAGTTTAACACATACATAGGATCATATTTTTATAATAGAATCATATTTGGAAAATTTGTAGGCTCACCTCTCATTTACATTGAATACACTTACAAAGTTAAGTAATACCTTATTTGACGGTTAAACCTACACGGAGTTGCTGGAGACATTGAATACAGCTCAAGTAACTGGCTGGAGCCAGGAGAAACCAAGCATATGGACACATCCACGCGCAATGGCCTGAAACTATTTGTCGCCTACGACATATAGTTTATATTACTTTTAAACCAAGTTAATAATACATAGCAGTGTGATATCACGAAGATAGTCTAAGTCATCAGTTATTGTATTTTTTTATGGAATGCAGTTTCGCTTGAACCTTTTCTAACATTTTCCTCGCATTTTTGTTACATTTGTTTACTAAAGATACACCGTACGTCTTATAGTGGAACCCGGGAATTCCCTTTTACACTTAAACGTTAATAAACGCACAATCTCTATTTATAACTTTGTTTTACATCTGGGTTCTATTGGAACCTAGCTTTGTACATTGTTTTTTGTTTTTCATTTTTTATTATTTGATATTTCGGATGTGGCTGCAGTATTTAGGTCCTTTTGACTTATTTTAGGTAGGAATCAAGACTTGAGTTTTTGTCAATATTTACGTGAATAAAAATAGTACGTGGGTACATCAAAGGTTTAAAGGAAATTGAATATATGATTTCACGTGGGCTGAATCTTACCAGATGTGGCTTGAACGCTGTCCTTCTCAATCTTAAACAAAACTGTGCATTTCTCACACACGCAAAATCCAAAACTCTCAACTACGTGACGAAAAGGGAACGAATCCGCAGGAGATCAATTGCTGTCAAGTTTGGTAGCGACACAAGGGAAATTCTGACGCAGGAAACTCAAGTATGAAAATATTCACGATGCGACGGTGCGGTGCCACGAAAAAAGTAGAAAAATAGTGTTGTGGAAAATTGGGTTTGGGTTATGAAGGATGAAGGCTTGAAGATTGATTGCATTGAGTAACATCGTCGATTTGGGTTGATGTGGATGACCGTTTATTCCGGGTTGTGAAAGCTGGACTAGGTTGGAAAGGGTGCTGTGTATTATTATTGTTTGTGGGTCTTGCATTTTGTGCTTGTTAGATTTTGATTTGACAGAAGAATCAAATGGTGATTAAGAGAAAAGTTTTAGGAGACTAAGGATTCCCAAGTATGTATCTACAATCACAGGCCTGAGTCATAGAACGTATGCAGTAAGCGGTACTTAGCCTTCGAATAAAGTCTGAGTTGGTTGAATGTAAATTTAATTACAACCCGAGGTTGCCATTCACAGGGGAGACCACTAAACTTGCCAAATTACTATCCTCTCTCAACCAATATCAGCATCCATCCATTCCCTTAGATTACTTATTATATACTGTACGTCTCTCCGCATCAGAGCCCATCTCGGTGTCTTCCCCCTTCTCTATTCACTTGATCCACCCAAATTATAAGTTAAGCATACATATATGAACCACTTTCTCCTGCAGATTAGACCATTGTGTAGGAATCGTCCCTTCTATAGTATATATATTTGGATTTAGACTTGGATTTGAATTTTGTAATGATATTACTGAATTTATAAGCATCGCTATTGGCATACGGAATCTTTAAATGCTTCGCAAATGCTTTGTTTTACGTAGAAAGCAAGAGAAAGTTAAAGTTCGAAGTGCATAATTATTGCATGTACTATGAGTTTTCTACATACCAGTTAGAGAGCAAGTATCTTTTATATACACTAACTTTTACTTTCACGTCTACATCCATTATTATTTTCCACTTATGTACAACGGCACTTGCATGTAGCTGGAACTGGCACCGGAGAAAATCCAAAGGCAACGGCATAACTTCGAAGCTTACTTCTAGCTCATATATATACATGTACCGCTGCAGCAAAGTGAGGCTCGTTAGTGCTAATCCTACTACATTCTACCAGAGAAAGAAATCAGAGAGAAATCTATCAAGCCCAAAAGTAAAAGTGCCATACAAATCTAAAGAAGTCAATCCAACTATTCATTTGACATTGACAGTAATCATTTACAGATATAAGGTAAGAGGGCAACGCTGTAAAAGCTTTCAACAACTTTTACTTTCACTCCTACTTTTACTCTTCCTAGATACATACTTTATGAATCAAGGTATCTTTTTGTTATAACGATGCAATGACGCGCACGTTCCCTGATTAGAACTTCCTCTAATATAAGAGTCAAGTAATCGATAGCAATATTGGAATACACAACACCTTTGAGCATTAAAGAATGCCAAGGGAGCAGGGGCACGACATTGCAGAATACTTTTAGTCTTCTATTACAACGTAAATATGAGCTGAAAGTGAGTGAATAAAAATAAAGTCAGTGAACTATAAGAAATTTGGCTACTGATGAACTACATATAGGTGGATAGGCAACAGAAAGCAATAGCTTCATAAACATTTCCCGATCGACTACAAACTACAGTCAAATTGTTCCCTCATTATTATGTTTATTTTATTTATCGATATTTTTTATGTATGTATAAGTACTTAAGCTGCTCTCCACAGGATTTCCAGAGCAATTCATGGACGAAGAGTGAGAGGATGCCTTTTCACGTTTGGATTCCAAACCAACCAGCCTGTCAAACCTTTGACTTTGACGAAAAGGAATCATAGCCTTTATCTTAAACATGACTGCATGACTGCATGTCAAGAAATCTCACTATCATCAAAGATCAACTACTCGTTTCAGCAGTCTACTTGTTCGACTTAATTGCATGGATGCGTCACTGACTGAGCTGAATGTACGAAGATTCGCTTATGGTAAATGCTTATTGAATTAAAAATTATATAGAGTATCGTGGGAAGTATGTACATGTGCCTCTAGGACAAAACAGTGTAGCTCAAACAGTTTCGCCTAAAATAAAGTGTACAAAATAGTGTAGGCAAAATTGTAATGACATGAAGTTTAAAAGTCCATTACATTAAGCATTAAATGTTTGATTTTGTAAACAATCCCAATCGAAAATTAAGGCAAATCATTTTATTATTTCATTTACGTGACGCCGCACTTGAGCACTAGAAAACAGAGTTCGTTCATAGTTTCACATAATTTTGTTACTAACTGATATTCATAATTCACTAATAAGACCCTAATCCTATTCTGCCTTTGTGGAATTGCATTTAGAAAAAGTAATAACAACAAAGTCATTTTAAGTAGAAACAGACTACCAGGCAAAGCTATTCAGGATAAGAAAAGCCCTCATATTGAACAGGTTGAAAGAATTTTACATCCATCAGACATAACTCATTAATTCGTCAAAGACTAAACTTTGACCGCGCCGTGAGTCTTTTGATAATTGATAAAGTATTAATGCTGTTTAAATATGTGTTGTATTTTTTCACACTGGTCAATTTTGTATTAGGGAACAAATTGATATAAAAAGTTGAGATTATTGAAGTCACTGGCAAAAGACCGACATCATTAAGTTGAAGATGTTGCATTATTCTACGCTTTGGCATTGAAGTTTAAACGCAGCCTTCAGAGTAAAAAAAAATAAGCACATGCACTTGAAACAACATTCATTGTAGAGCATAAAATTGATTAATTTTCAGATTTCAGAAACTACATCCTTATTAATTAAAATATACCAATTTATTCTTACAATATTATTTGTACATTATTAAAACGTTTTACACAAAAATTCAGTAAAGTCAAAGTTATTCACCGCTGAATTCAAAAAATATTTTATTATCAGGACTTGAATATGGTTGGTAATGCATAAAATTTCATCAAAATATTTGATCACATTCAAAATTATCGTCTAAGTAAGGCTAGCAAGCACCTATGTACATGGTTGTTTATTGCATCGAGCAGATAAATCTGCACTGTTGGGTTCACACTGCCCAGTTACCCCGATATGTATGGGAAAGTGTGGGTGACGGTGATTATAACTCCAATTCTAGAGGTAGAGTAAATCACTGACGAGGGTGTCAGCCTGGAAGTTGTAGTAAAGACGGTTTTAGTTGTAAGTAAAAGGAAAGTTTGATGGTGGCATGGTCTTCCTGAAGCGTGGAATTCGGGAAAGAATGTTGGACGTTTAGTAACTATCATGGTAGATATGTTTCCTAGGAATGTACTCAACTTTCCTGTACACTTTCAGCTCCATGCGGCCATGGTGTGATTATGGAATACCAGACCAAACAGTACACAATCCTCCACTTACTTCTTTTCCTCTATATTTTATTTCTCTTCTAACTAGTTCACTATTTCACGAGCCTATATTATTTATCCCGCATTTTTGTCCCTCCAAATTTAACCTCGCATTTTTGCCTCCCTGTTGACCATTTGCATTTTTACCCTGGAACTTTTAACCTGTGCATTTTTTGCCCTGCCAGTTTTTACCTCATACATTTTTTGCCTATTGTATGAATATTATTTTCTTGAGCTTTCTGCGCTAAAACTTTTGAAACCGGGTTCGGAATTTACTACCCCAATAGCCTAAATACCACGCCACTGGTAAAAAGGTTGCAATCAGAGGTATAAAGTGGTAAAAAGGGCTATAAAGTAAATCTTACTTAAAAGAATGAATTTAAATGACAGGTACCTAACAATAACATCGATTTGGATAGTTCCATTTCAATTACTGAGCATATTTTGAATTTTGTTCTTTTGAAAAAGCTAAATAAATTAAAATAGGAGTCATTTTTCTTAAGTTTGTAGGCCATGCATACATACTACTGGCATTATAGTTTACTATAAGACATTTAAGCCACAACCAACATAATATTATCATAATAACAACATAAAATTCAGCTCTTTAATTTAAGCATTATAAATTGCAGTATTTAAAGTAGTTGTGAACCTATTTACACTCATTTTACACTGAATGCCACTTTACCACTTTTTTTCAAAAATTCCTTATTTACCACCCCAGTATTCACCACCATTTTACCACCTTTTTACTACCCTGGCCTGGTATTTACCATGGGCGAACCCTGGTTCAAAGGTACTGCGGTGAAGTTGCAAGAAAAGCGTGTACTGTGGCCCATCCGGTTTTTAATCCAACTTTTTCAGTGAAAACATTAGCTATACTATGCATAAATACAAATAGGTAGCTACAGGCTTAATATGACTTTTTGAGCATTTATGCTAGTTTTAGTTTTATTATTTATTTGTAATACATATTCGCCTTTTATATCTGCATTGGCTTAATTTCTGTAGCTCCTTTTCGTTTAAACCATCCACAACAAAATAAAATAATCAGCATGCCAAACTACATATACGGTATATTTGAAAGATATTAAATGCTACCAAAGATCGAAAGTGATGTTGATGGGTAAAGAGTAATACATCAACCTTCGGGTACGAACGGTGGAGGGTTCCGGCCAATGTTCAATAATGCAAAGAACGCTTTAAAGCAGTAATAGAAGGAAAAATACAGTTAGTAAGTTAGGTGTCCTACGACAGGTGATGGAGACAAGAAGAAGTGCAGTTAACCACGACACGCTCTCTAAACTCCCTTGGTCCCTAGGACACGTCAGTCGTCCTTTGTTTTCCTTTAATTTTGGTTTTAGTCCGATCAAGCTCTTAATTCGTGCTTTTATAATTAATATAATCACGCACAAAATAGAATATGACGCTCAACGAGCCCTTCTTGTCTTAAAGGAGAATACGTACATAATGCTTCATTTTTATTCAAAATTTCCTATTTGACGGCTTTACAATCTACAGTGAAAAGAAAACGACACAGCGCATCTGGCTATATTAATTACTCAGAAGTGTAAATAATGAACTGACTCAAAGTTACTAACCACACTCCCCGTTGCTGTCGAATGAAGTAGAAGAAGATAAGTAAAAGTAATATTACTACAAAAAGTTTTATTGTTGTTTTCCTCTAGATTAGAATAAGAGAAACCAGTACGAATGAATTGACTTGCAATGGCTTGAGTGTCTCCATCACACCACATGGCTGCTGACTCGGCTTTGAGAAACGTAGATAATTTTTACGATGTACCTGCACCATATATGCATATACGTAGTGGAGTATAAAATTTCCCTTCTCTCGTCGTGTTCTTCCGTTCCTACCTTCGTACTCTTGTCATCTCGCTTGGGTAGAAGTCACAAGTCAGGGACTAATTGGACTGTCAACTACTGTCTCTCACGTGTCACGTAAGACTGAACTTATGTTCATCGGAGGAGACAAAAAGTGACAATGGACCTTGGAGCAATGGTAGTTATTCAAGAACGCTCTATGCGCAACAAACACAAAGATATCCTGAATAAAGGACAAGGAGCCTCCAGTTAGGGCAACATTGAAGTACACTATCTAAATGGAAACAATAATAGCGCTACTACCCACTACTTTCCATGTATGTATAGCGCTACTGCGAAAGGCATCTTGGCATTGCGCAGAGAAAAACACAAAGCATACTTGAAGGAAACGGCATTGGTTAGAGGGGAAGTAACTGTGTACACGTCCAAGTCCAACTCCAAGAGCATGTCCTGTAGTTAGTTGGTAGATTGTGGACAATTTCGCTTCCAGCTGATTTTCATTGATTCGCATGAATCACTTGCTATAAACTCCATGCCGTCTCACAATAGCTACCAAACGCCAGACAGTGACACATAAAGATAATCAAAGTTCAAGAGATGAAAGAAATGTGACCAGACGAGCCTACAACTCAGTCTGATGGATCCACTACTGTGAAGAAAGTAAGGCGAATGGAATCATTGTCGCTCACGAAGCTGCGGTATTTTAAGCTCACACCACTCGCAACTGGCCTATGGTCCTTCCTAGGTTTTAGTTCCACCGTCCATGGTCCTGTGCACTGCACTGTGGTGAGGTTGAAGGAAAGTGTATATGTCCGTATTTTTGGGAATTTTCATTGGTTTTGATGGGCTTGTTTATTTGAATGCAGACATGGACGTGAAAGGATTTTAAGACTAGTCCATTGGGACGGATAAATACGTTTCATTTAAGTGTAAAGAGCGATGGAGCTGACGAAAATTCCATTGTAGAAGTAAGAAAATGCAACAGCAACATGAGCTACTTAAGTGAGCACAAGATAGTGTGAAAGAAACACAAAGTTGAAGAGATGAAAAGTTGACAGGAGAAAAAGGAAAAGGGCGAGGGGGGAAGTTGAAGCCGAGAGTTACGTATATAGAATATGCCTATTTCTATAGATTGAAGGAAACTGGAGGAGGATGTGGATGTAAAAGTTTTCGATTCTATTTTCATTGGATTTAGATTGGGGAGCGTGTATCGTTATCGTTTTGATTCGGAATTTATGTAAGTAGGCGAGTAGTATGTATAAGTAAGTTGGGACGGAGAAGTGTGGGAATTGAATGGTTTGTTGTAGGTAGGGACTGTGAATTGTGTATTCAACTGGGACTGAAGAGATGATATCTTATAAAATACAGAGTATGGAAGCCTTATCCCTTTTTTCTTCTTCCTTTTCTTCACATTCAAAATATTTCCACATGATCATCATTCTTCTGCGTGCACAATTCAAGCGAAAATACAAATATTACTTTCTCCATATCTTTATGTCTCTCCATGTAATGTAGTAATACTCTCCTCAACTATCCCGAGCGTCTTAAATCCCAAATCTACATGTTCTTCTTATTCTTCTCCTGTCTATCTGTCTGTCGATCTGTCTATCCATCTCCCCGTCTTATCCCACAATCTCTCATACTAGAAAAATTGAACGTTTCAATTTAAAAAATAAACTCACGTCAACATTAGTACTCTTATTTCTTTCGGCCTCCAACTTTCTCCATTCTATGGCGAGCCCACCAGGAGCAGCAGCAGCGTTTTCATGCTTACCACGTTGCTTGTGATGGAAACGTTTGAACTAGTTTATTTGTAGGATTTCCCTCACTAGGTCATGTTACACTTTCAGCAGATGTGCGTGCCCTTATCGACGTTGCTTCCCCGCCCCACACAATTTGATGGCTTCTCAGCCCTTCTCAGCCGCTTTCTAAATGATCTTACGTGCAAATCAAGAGACCCTAGGTATTATTCAAATGTCTTTGAGCTTCACATTAGTTTCAATTCCGCACTGCTGTGATTACTTTTTTATGATATTGTAAACTTGCTCCGGCTTTTGTCGTATACCTTGAGCAGATAATCAATGGGAGACAAGCTAAATGTGGGTATGATCAAGATGGTAGCTGCCTCCTGGCAATGCAGGTAGCAAGGAGGGATTGGTACCTATAGAAAAATGATACTAAACTGAATTGTAGTTGTGTATACCTATGTAGTTTGGGACTTGGGAGTCGCATACTTATGAGTAGAATGCATGGATTGGAGAACATTTTGAGTAAATAGAGTGGGACGGGTGCCCAATAAAAAATAGAAATAGCTCTGTAAGAAATAGAAAAGAAATTCTGGAGTTGCGAAAGTCTTGAGTGGCTGAGATTAGGACACGTTCGAAGGGAAAAGTGGAAAATGGGCAAGTTTGTAAATATTCAATAGAGATGGCAAATAGGCATAATTTGACTATAAAGTAAATTCGAGTAAAAACTTTAGGGTGTATTAAAAAGTCAACCAACGACTAGGAATGACTATAAGAGTGGATGTATAACTGAAATGGATAAAATTCTACCAGAATCTTCTTCCCTGCTCTCTCTCTCTCACACACACACAACTCGTTTTTTCCCTGTACCTAAGCCTTGTGTTCTCTGCACTCTACTATACCCACTATCACTACTTGACTCGGCCCGTAAATGTGCATGTGTAGTAGTACGCCATCCCTACGTAGCGTTGTGCCCATGCCTCTCCCTAATCCAATGTAGCTGACGGCGGAAGCGGCAGTGAGGAAATCTTGCTCAACGAAAATCAATGAAAAACTTCAATCATTCTAAACTACAAAGGAGCTGCATAAAATTTTATTCTCTGGCATAAAATACACCAGGTTGAGTAGCTAAGTAGCTAATCGTAGCCAGCAACCAGTAACTAGTAACCAACTTACCTTGAGCTTACATACTCGGCCCGGCTTTCACGACCCAACCATCACATATTTACCTTGTAAGTTGGAATTTCGTTAGTCTGTAGTAGGCATACTTTCCACCTCGACTACTACAATAGCGATTGTTATTGGGCCAAGGCATGGCACAAAATCTCCAGTCCAAATACTCATTTGCAAACTCGGAGCGTGTTTAGTTTACACATATATTTATGCCCCATTTCAATTGATACTGATGGGATATCAATATTTAAAATTATAATTCCAATTATAATATAAATGTAGGTCAACCCATACTCTTGAACCTGCCATACAATCTGGCTATTAATCCTTGCTTTCACGAGATAAAATTAAATGAGTACAGCATGTGTAAGGGAGGTGGGAGAAAAAAACGGGGGGTAAAAGTAAAAGCTCCCAAAATCTAAGCTGCCGATGCAATAACGTCTAAAACCTTAGCACCATAAAAAACTACATTAAATTTTGCCCTACAAAATATTTTGCTAGGCGCTTGTCAGATATTAGTACGAAAGCGGGAAACACTTCAAGCAATCTGAAAATTAAAATAAGAGGTCAAAATGCTCTAAGTATGTAATCAGAAATGTGCATTTTTCAGTTTTAAGCGTTCCTTGTAATTTTTTGCAAACAATTGAATAATAAAAGCAGCTTTTAAAATTGGTGTAGAAAACATCATGTATAATGGGACACTCTGAGGTTAGCGGATTAGCCCAATAGCGCAAGCAGATTTAGCAGAGATTTAAGCATAATTAATTAATGATAGTGGGATTTCTGTCATTCTGAGCGTTTGTTAATTGAAGTGTAAAGTAAAACCTAACACATGAATACAACTAGGTCTGCAAAGGTATCAGGACAAAAGATCGTTTCCATTTGACCGCTGTACGAAACACCGTCGCCATAACACCGTACTGTGGGGTACAGCGGTTCAATTCCGTGTGCTGGTGGTAACCAAAAACACACTGGCAGTGGTGCTGGCTGCAGCAGTTGAGTTGGCCAGGTCTCGAGTGTAGGAGATTGGACGGAGTTGATGGTATAGCTATTTGAACTTAACAGCTATCCCGCTTTACGATTAACTCCGCCATGACTACACTCGATGACTGAAACCTTCTTCCCATAAACTCCTAAAGCCAGTGTACGTGGTAGGACTGAGATTGCCGGACTCTGGTATGCTGTGAGCGTGACGCCTCACAGCCATCCAGTAGGTTAGCATGATCGTCCTTGGGGATTTATCCCCAGAAGACATGTATTTCCCCCTGAGAAGGTTGTAAAAATCTATCGTCGCAACAGAGGTCGGCAGTACGTAGCCACTATCCGTTAACATTAGCTTAATCGAAGTAATGATGTGTGAGTTGCTCCATGCAACCCCACCATCACTACAACTTTGTAAATCAATAGTACACTGAGTAATGTCCTCCAAGGACGAATATCTCGAAGTACAATAAGTAAGTAAGGTCTGCTAAGACTGTTAACACTACCTTACTAAGACTGCTGACTGTCATGACGGTCACGTGTCGTGACAGTCACATGGTACACGGGCCTCGGCCTCGTGTAATGAAGGTCACGTGCTGCTTCTAATAGTTCCTCATAAACGCACCCCACATCGTACCTCCGTGCCGCGCTCGTTCGACATGGTACATATTATGTTGATTGAAACCCGAAGGGTTGAAATAATAAGCTCGTTTCAATGCATTCCTGTTGTATTCTAGCAGAGGAGAAAGGACGAGTACAGGAATGACGTCAATTTTTCTCATAAAATATTTGCAGCTTATGATTCTGTTTGAGTATTAATAAATTGGATGAAAAATGCCACTAGATATTTTGCACTTGTGTGGAAAAAAGACCCATCGAAGATGGGAACCATAGCTCACCATTGACAAAACTTTGGGAACGGGAGTATAAAATAATATTAGGACTGTTTATAGCTGGTTATAAGCTTAGTTGGACGTTTTGGAGACATACTACACGCTGCTGGGTATTCGTTGAATGGTTGGCAGAGAAAGTAATGTGAAAAGTTGATTAGGTTGTATAGATGTATGGAAGAGAGCGAGCGAGGGCGAGAGACAGGGACAGAGAGAGGATCTGAATTGAATAAAATTTATTAGTTAGGGCGCGAAATAATGACGACTGTTGATGAAGAGGAAGGCGTGTATATTTCGGATTTCTGATTCAGTGAGAAGGTGATCATGCATAGTAAAGTCAGTTGATACTTGTCTGTTATGGTTGTCCGCTTGGAATTGACTTGCGACTTGAAGACGAGAGTTTCATTTGCGCCCTTCTTGAACAAACTCGTCCCTGGAAGTAAACGAGGACAGACAGAGAGAGCTATGCAGATTGCAGCCTTGAGTCTAGAAAGCGGCTTTCCCTTGTCTTTTTCTATGCTTTTACCTGCGTTAAAAAGAAATTACATAAATACATATGTAGAGGATGGAGGGATATACTTGGAAGAGCGGAGACGGCGGTTGGACGTAAAGAGGATCTTCTTGAGGGCTTCCCACTGGATGTCTTGAAGAGTCAACTTGAAACTAGTCCCACACCAGCATTACGAAGCAGCAGGGAAACACAGCTTTGGACACCTAGTAGAGGTTCATAGAGTCATAGACTATCTGTCAGTGTGTGAAGGTTTTTACGTATAGGTTTTGAGAAGGCATCGCTCCTCCGTGAATGGATGTTTGGTTAGTTGGATGGATGAAAGGACGAGATGCGGTGCGGGTAGATAGGTAATACATTGACAGAATGGAACTGGAAACGATAAGCATGGAAAGGAGGACAGTGATATAAAAGTGAAAGACGTGCAGTCACCAGTAAAGGACTAATCCCCAAATCATTGGCAATCCCATAAAATTGCCATCAAGCGCGTTCATGTACCCGCCTGTACTTGATACATACAACACTAGATCTGGGAACAATAGAAGAAAGAAAGGCGTCGGGAATGCAGCTTTGGCTTTCTCTTTCTTTCCCCCGCCCTACTCATGTAATTGTCAACTGGGATTTCTTCACTATACCAACCATGCTTTTTCTCTATCTCACTTGTTTCCTTCAGCTCTTTCTGTCGCTCTTGCTTCCCTCTTTGCTCACCACGCACTTAGCAATGTCGACTTGAAATGATGTTGGAAGGCCTGGGAAAGCGGAGAAAGGGATCTATACTTCGTTCTTGCTTTGGCTGAGAAGAAGGGCAAAATGTGAAAGTGAAGGCAAATGAAAGGGCTACTATTGAAACTTATTGTCAATCAATTTGATGGCCGTTTCCTCTTTTACCCTTCCAAGTCTTATGTAGCTTTACCTCGTTCACATGCACTATCGAACATGTACTCCAACACTCAACTATTTACGTAATATGTTGACAATGCTAGTTTACGCTATGATACCATCTCCTGCCATTCCCATCCCATTTAATACTGTACATGTACACAGGGCTACTTTTCGAGTTACGTCTTGCTGCAAAGTGGGCGAAAATCCAGCCTACTCGGTCTGGGACTGAGCTGGAAAATGCCATTCTATTTACATTGAAATGTGAATGTGAATCTCATCAGCACTCTTTTAAAATGTTGAAATATCCACATATCTTTCTTAGGTGACTCGCCCGTTCCATTCCTCCACATGGACTCCTCACAGTCCCATAACTCCACCAGTAACCCTATGCACCTCCGCAGACATCCATTTGCTTAGCTACTCCTATCACTTTTCTCCTGAAAATTTGGCGAGTGAAAATCCTAAAGTACATTACGAATCAAGGTTATTTTATCTCTCCATGTTCCCTTTCATGTATGCACTACATAGGATTGGACGTAGATACTTGGCTCCCTGAGTTCACGACTGCGAGACATTTACAGTGCTCAGCCTACACGCGTGATTTTTTCAAATGTGACATTCATATGAGTCAATTTCGTCTACTCAATTTCAGCGAAAGTTTCAACGCTCTTCCTAACATTTTCGCTTCTCTCTCTCTCTCTCTCTCTCTATCTCTCTCTCTCTCTCTCTCTGTCGCGTAAGTTTTCTACTTGATTCAAATTAAAGTGTACAGCTAGAACTGGGACTGGAACTAACGGACTGTGTAGGAAAATGAAAGAGAAGAAATAGATGAGATAATAGAGGTGGAATTGTTGGTGAGGGTTTCGGAGAAGATTCATGGCTCACTACGACACATATTATAAACTGGAAGTCAGGGAATGATATTGAAAGGACAAACAAAAACCGACTTGGTGCGTCCGTAGGTTCTGTATTTATGGTTGCGTATGTGATTCCGTTGAGAGAACTATACGGTATTATTACATTTATAGTTGTAATTGCATAGGAGATATTGAGTATAGGGGGATCTGTGAATTGGGAAAGTATTAGGTATATTAAGTGAGAAACATAGAACTCAATTGCCTGCGGCACTCTTTGCTTAAAACTTTGTTTACTCTACCACTAGAATTCTTATCAGGGGATGAAAGAGGAAATTTTCAACCTTCCTTGTTGATTTTAGCTATCTATTATGTAGCTTCCGCATCGCTTCTATCTTTTCAGACAACATCAACTAAAATGTATAGTCGACTATTTGGGAAGCCATGAGCCAACTAGAACGGATAGCAGAAGACTTACTACTGAGCATCTAACAACCAACACCGGTTAGTACTCCCTAAATACTTCGCTCTCTCTCTCTCTATCTACTTAATACTTTCACTCATTAATTCATTATTTTGAGTCCCTTAAACCGCCTCATTCCTTTACCTTCAGCCAGCTTACCAAGCTATCTCATTGCATAGCTTTACTTTCTCTATAAACGTCTCTTTCTGTGAATGCTGAAAAGTTGGTTTAGAATAAGTGAGTTTTAAAAATATAGTTTACAAAAAATGGGCTTTTTAAGAATGGGTTTCGAATTTCGAAATAGTGAGTTAGGAAAAGCGGGTTTTAAAATAAAATTTACTTAAAGCTGCTGCGATGCGTACCATATGCAATTATTGAGACAGTTGTATGGCGCTTCACATAAGTGCAACAGCGTAGTGATCGGCTAATGCAATTGTTTTAAGGTAACGGTAAAAAATGTCACAATTTTTTTAAAAAAACAGCAAGTAGGGACCTGTGAATGGTCAATTTTCCGTTTTAGTTTGTCACAAAAAAAGCCAAAAGTTATTTCCAAGCTTTCGGATACACAATATTGGTATCCTTCCTCAGGGAAAGACTTGTTGGAACAATTGACCATCTATTTTTTATATAAGTATTCGAAAAAATTAATTTTCAAATAATTATTGTGCTACTACTGATTTATATCAACTGCTGGTACTTTTAGCAGGGACGTTCAAATAGGATTAATTTTCCATCCCATTATTTTCTGAGTCATTTAAAGCACGAAAATATTGATTCCTGAGCCGGTGCAAATCAAGCAATTTTTAAAAATCCTCATTCTAACAGAACCCGCATCAAATCGGATTCCGTAAACGGATAAATTCAACTAGTAGAAAAACAATCATGAACGTCCCGGCAAAAAGAACATATACCTGGTCGAATGTTTATTGGCATTCGTTGCTAACGAGTTTTAAGCTATTAATGTTTGTTGAGAGTAAGCAATGAATTAGTATTTTTTCACAAAATAATTTGTTAAAACAAAGTAAACTACTTTGAAAATAATAACAATTTTTTATTATAATTAATCGAATACTGTTATCAAATTAATTCATATGTATTGTCCCTAACAAGAGCCTTTCCTTGGGTTGAGGAAGGATACCAGTTAAGTATGCAAAAAAGAAGAATAAAACTTTTTTACGCAATTCAGTCGCTCCGGATAATAATTCAAAATGCAAAGTGTATATAAACATCTTAAATGTGATTTTGGTTTGGTCCCCCTCTAATACGCAAACGTGGGTCGCTCGTTAGACCTTGATTTCACTAGCGACTTTAGCAATTGTTACCTTTAACAGTCTGTAAGTAATCAATGGTTAAGCCTCGTAAAATATTGCTACTCATCATTTTTAACGATGGTTAACACGATTGTACAATCTTCACAATTGATACGTTATCAACTCTCAAGATTAATAATTGATAAAATTGCACGTGCAATCAATGTCTTACAGTAATTTGCATCCTTTGAGAAGTTTAAAGTATAGATTAAAGACTTATTTTGCCAGACATGGAATATTGAAATTGTCTTTGTAACGAGAAGTATAGAACATACTTTAGTGTTGGAAAGCCAATGAAAATGAGCTGCAATCAAATTATTTCCTCATTTTCTTGACTTTTCTCACCACTCACTTGATACGCTGTTATCAGAGTACCTAAATCGCAAGCACTCAATTTTAGTTGATAATGCGACCCTCTTTTCCCCTTTTACCACTTTACGATTCATTTATTTTTATAGACGATGGCTAATTTTTTATTAATTTCCCTTAAAAGCCCAGAGTGAAAAGTCATGTTAAACTGTGATAAAATTTCAAATGAGCCAAAAATCAGCTACGTGTATAGTAGAAACTATTAATTTAGTTCCTTCCCATCTGCGTTACCATTTCGACAACTAGTTAGGGAATAATTCGTTACATAGCTATTTTTGGATAAAGTCATTAATTTTGAATTATACAAACTCGAATGCCATGACAATATATTCGTATATGCATAGACCCGTCATTCTGTGGCTACAATTGTAGAAACATGTGCAGCTACCTATATATGTAGCTACAGGTAAGCTCTAAAGGTCTCACTTAACTTCTTAAGCGAATTTCCCAATCCAGCATTTATACTTTAAAGTAAGGGACGTCTGAGGATCGTTGCTTAATTCACTGCACGTAGTCTAACTTTTCCATGGGTATTTTCATTGTTTGACAAGCATATATGCATATAAGTATACATATATAATTACATGTATGTGACTGCATCCCGGATTCAATTCGTAGTTCTACTCCCATGAAAGGCTGTCGGTCATAATTAGCATTGTGAGGAGGTTACAAGACCAATGCCAAGGAAAACAGCAAGAGTCTTTGCAAGTGGAAAGTTTAAGCTCTCCATTGGCCTTGAGCTGACTTCCATGAGTTATCGAGAGCTCTTCCGTATCTTGATCAAATTACAGATAATCTACATTTGCTCGGCTATATGCACAGTCCTGCTAGAAAATTGAGTGCTTTGAAAGTTAGCAAGTAGCAATGCAGAATCAGCTAGAAGAAGGCGATTGCAACTTACCTAAATACTTACACCAGACTGTTAACTACCATTCTAATTATTGTTTTTATAGTTTTATGGTCATTAATAAATGCAAATATCCTTTAGCTCACGGGACTGCTTTTGGTTTAAACTCTATTTGTGTGGGTATACTATTTTACTATACTCATTTAAGAGAAATTGCTAGATCATGCACTGCTTAGAATTTGAACATGAATGAATGAATGGACTAATTTAACTAAATTGCATCAAACTGTTACTTTGAGGAGATTCTACCAACAACCTTTCAACTCTCCCACTTACCTTACCTTTTATTTGTGTCCGCATAGTTTTTAGCAGTCTAATGTTATTTAATTGGTTTCATTTTATTTGTACGTGCTAACAGCCAACCATCTGCAATGTGCAGCTACGATTCATTTGACAATAACTGGAATCAAGACTCAAACGGGATTCGGATAGTTCAGAAACATTGAGCATCGACATTATCCTTGATTTGATCTTGAGTTAAAAATTAATAAGACGGACGTGGCTTCATGATATAGTCTTGGGTGCACAACTACAACAACTATAATTAAATAAAGCATCAACATTCCCGCATTCCACACGCGTCCCATTTAAATATCGGGACTCTTAATAACTGAAGAAATTATTTCTAAAGATAGGAGCACTTGCGTATGCATGTTCATCCAACCTTGAAGCGTCATCAGAGAGTCATCAGAGGGAGTGAGCTAGTTTCTACTGAGGCAAGCTAAAATATAATTTAGACAGGAACGCTAGCATCCGGAGAAAAAACTGTGTCATTTCTAACTTGTTGTGTCTCTTAATTGAATGTAAAAATAAGTATTGCTCTTAACTTTAAAACTCTTACATTCTTGCCGCCGTTCTGTGCTGATTGGCTTCGCCTATACAAAGCATAACAGAGCAAAGATACAAGTCAGAATTGAACAACCGCAATTCATTGAGCATGCTCAAGATTTACTAATTCATTTACTTGGTAGCTGTAGAATCTAACTGAAAACTGCGAACATGATAGGTAAGGGAATTGAAAGTGACCGAAAATATTTTGAGTAGCTACTACGTCATATATTTATAATTTTTTGGTGTATTGACATTCAAACAAGTTCTCAAGCCTGATGTTTGCTATGAATAAAACATAATTCCCTTACTCAAATTAAAAATACGGGCTCTGAAAATTCGTGTGATGTGGTATGAATACGCAATCTTCATTTGCAACAAATATATTGACTTTCATTTTATTTGTGCGGTAAGCATTAAAAACTAATAAACAACGAATTCAAAGCTATTGGCATTCAGCAGCGCAGCGTACACACCGAAAAACTGAAATACTTCCGTCGTTGGTTACCTGCACTACCTGTGCGACTAAATTGTATATATCGATGATTTTAATGCGTATTTGTAAGTTAAACTTCCTCTCCGTTACATTTCTAAAGTTAATGTAAAACTACTGTATCTATTTTATCTATTAAATCGATGGGTAAATATCTGATGTTTTTGTGGTTGAGTTTCAGATTCTAAACATTCCGTTTGTGATTTCTACACATAGAGCTTTTGCCACTCACTCCTTCGATTTATTTTCAAGTTTACAAAGTTTTTGTTTTCCTTTTCGTTATAGAATAGACTTTCCAATTCAAACGCATTTCCAGAGAAATGTTCGTGACAGTAGTACAGAAACCAGTGGGCCAAACCTACATTCCTGCATCACAGATACAGGTCATTGAAATGGAAGTGGGCGTTAGAATTGTGTCGAATTTATGAGTTTGTACTCGATTTCGTTTTGATGGAATGAACCTAGGATCTAACTATGAATCCGGGGCTCTTTCAACCCAGCTGCTACGCTGGTGGTTGAGTAGTTCAGTATACTAAATTTATTAGCATGATACCGCCAATATAGTTTGTATATGTTCTGGTGTTTTGACTTTTGAATTCACAAGAACCTACGTATGCAAACAGTACAAGAAATAATATTTCCCATGAATAAGAATTGATTTGTTTAACCAATCTTGTACCACTGCAAATCGGGATTTGTTTTGCCTTAAGTGTCTAATTTCCTTTGTCATAGCGCAAAAGACGGATATTTCTGTGTGTTTCAACACCAATGCATTATCAGTTATGTTTGCTTATTTGTTTCTTGAATACGGTGAAAAACAAATGACGAGATTCTTTGACATTGTAGTGATAAAAGGATAAAACTAAAGAGCAACTTGAAAATATTACGTGTAGACCTGAGTCGACCAACAGGTATCTTAGTTCCTTTTGGATAGCTTCTCAAAAATCTGCTAGCTGGCACTTTTAAATATTGTGCCTTCCCTAATGTTAATTATCGGTTCAAAAATGGATTTGTTCTCCTTAATTCTAACTCCTATTAGCTCCTTTGGTGATGTGTCGATGTGTAATGTGACGAGATGCTGAAAAAAAAATGAAACTAGGTTTTCATAGGTTGCGTAAACTATTTATTACTTACAGTCTTCTTACAATTCCTTTTCAAACATTTTTGTTGCATTTAAAAGTATAGAAACGTTTACATCTTGACTAATACTTGCAGCAAAATTCATACAATTCTATTTATCCAAAGGTAAATTATTATATTTTTTTACTTTACAGCACTTTTGAAATTTGTTCTCGATATTTTGACATTGTAATAAATAGTGAATAATATGTAAACAAAATCAATTGTCAATACTGACGGAGAACAAAATTGAATAGGGAGTTTGCGTGGAATTTGATAAATGCGAGAACAACATCGAACAATTAATTGTCTATCGAAATTTATGGGGTATAATTCGTGTCATAACTCCGGGGTACACTCAGTGTTTCTCTCACGTTGTTCACCGTGGCTCTCACCAA
>JAQFZC010001393.1:0-30724 GCA_034695205.1 Dicyrtoma fusca
AGAATAATTATCGCGAATAAAAGTTAATAATGTTATATTTAAGTTGGTGGAGCCGGACTCCGTCCGTCTCCGTGACAATATATACATATATCCACAATTATATATGGATATATGTGATGCTTAAGTGACCTTCAAAATGCATCTTTTCCCGTTTATAAAGGTGTTAAAGATTACAGGCAGACGTATTTGCAAAATGATACAAAACGCATTGTTTTTCTGTTAGTGCTTTGCAAAGATGTTGCGATTGCGTAAAAAGTCTCTCTGATTTTAAGAAAATTCCACAAAATACTGGCTGAACGCTATTTTGCTTCCCAAGCCACGATATTTTTGATGGAACTACAACTAAGAGCTGAAAACCCCTTGATATAAAGTCTCCCTATGAAACTATATGGGCTGTATGTGAAATGTGTAAGCGGGATAGAGACTGGAAGGACACATTGCTGGCTCGCTTCTGGAAGAACGTACTGTGCGGATAACTGTGTGTGCATAGGACATGGCTCGGCTTGTACGGCCACTGCCACTGCCACTGCCACTGCTACTACTCTGCTGTACTTTTGAAATTCAAACTGTGAGTAGCATTTGTTCCTGGTTGTTGGGAGCTTGGTAGTGGAGAGCTCGGGACGTGTGTGGCATAAGGATCGTATAGGGAGAATGCAAGGAAGGGTATGTGGCCTGTGTGAAGGCAGGGACTGTGGAGCAGGAGTTGAGTTCAGTTGTGCAGGCTCAAGTGCTAGAGGATAGGATGGATTGATATTGATTGTGGCCCATACCTCATTGCGCAGCTGGGAAAGCCAACTCTTTTCTGGACCATCTTTAAGTGAGATCAGTGTAAGAACAGCTTTTGCTCACTACACATCCATACACTTCTCTCCCGGCTACCAGCCACTCCGGCTTCTGCATCAAAACAAACGTTACGGATACCAACACACGCACGCCAAGGCAAGGGCCAAAGGAAACTAAAAAAAATTCGAAAGTAAAACGAAACCTCAAAAAAACAATCAGTTCCATCAGACCACATAAAATTCGCAGTAGATACATAAGTACTTTCTTTTGGAAAGTCTAAGGATTGCCAATCCTTTTCTCAGTGGTTCGACCATTCTATTGGAATTTTTGTTGTTAAATTGGCAAAATCTCGAGACTAACAAACGATCTGGTTCTTTGGTTCTTCTCTCGTGAAACTGCACCCAAGGAAAATTGCAAGCTCCGAACAACAAAAGAGAAGATTCGTTCTCTTTTCATCTCCGTTTCTCTCTCTCTCTCTCTCTCTCTTTGGCCCTCTGTTCTAATCTTCTTGTCGACTTCTTCAAATCCAAAACCTACAGCATCGTAAGCAGTACTGCAGTCTTCTGTACTTCGTCTTCTACAACCCATTGAAAATTCGCCCTCGTAACCGAATTTTCTTTTTCCCGTCATTATTACCCTATTCTCATTGTACTGTACTGTGAGAGATCTGTGAAGAGAGAGCAATTCCCCCTCCATTCAACCCATTCCGCCTTTTATCCCTCTTGTAGTCTGATTTAATCTTTTAAATATCTTGATTTAACATCCTCATAAAATCCCGATTTTCAATCCCAAACTCACTACCCAACCAACCACCCAACCGCCATCGGTACTATTTCAATTAATATCTCTCTCTCTCTATTTTTAACCCCATCTCCTCTCTCAATCCACTCATCTCACAAACAAAACTCACCTCAGAGCAGAGCTACTATCTCAAGGCAAGCCTTTGTCATCATCATTAGTAACTTTTCGCAGAAGCACTTCAAACTCAGCTTCATTTAGGAAACCAAACATCACTTATTTGTTGAGACTGTGATCGTTCTATTAAAGGAAGGGATAAGTTCAAAATTGTAGTGGGAAAGTGACTTGGACAACTTCTACGTTAAAGTTTTACAACGGCCAGGTTTTGTTATTAAAAGTGAAGCTGTACATTTTAGTGTAAAATACTTCAAAAACTACAAAATTAATGCAATTCAAATCTACACTTGTTAAACTTGTTGGTTTAGATGTGTGAGGTTATTTGTGACAAGTGCCGTAATCGCATTGCATAGATTGTTATTGAAATCAATAAAGGTAGTAAGTTTGGGTGGTACATTGACAGACTTTATGAAATTGATTTTAGTGTGCCGAAAGTTATAGATAATTTGTTAAATTGTTTAGCACAACACACATTAAACGCGTACTCCTTGGATACAATTACGTTACTATTACACTACTAACTAAACCCGTTACACTGGAAGTATAATTACACTTAATAGGTCTACAATTGCAATCATCTTTAATTGGCT
This sequence comes from Dicyrtoma fusca, assembly GCA_034695205.1. NCBI lineage: Eukaryota > Metazoa > Arthropoda > Collembola > Symphypleona > Dicyrtomidae > Dicyrtoma > Dicyrtoma fusca. The sequence continues at coordinate 2,289 of JAQFZC010001393.1, forward strand.
TGGGTTTGAAAAGTGAAAACCTACAACTACCCAATATAATCGATAGTATTTGAAACTATAATTGGCAATTGATCTAATCTATTCAAGCAGACATTTAAGCTTAAATAACAAGCAATTATTTAAATCAGTGTTAACAAACAAAATTTACCACAATTGATTTCAATAGTTATTATTGAGAAATAGTTAAAAACGTGAATACATAAAACTAGGAATAAATGCTAATATTTAAACCCAGTGCTTACCTCTATTTCTAGGAGAAAGTAAAAGAAGAAGATGGAAAACTGATATTCATATGATTGTGTGTGAGCTATTTTTAAAATAAAATATGTAAAACGTCAAATGAATGGAATTAGAAATGAAGAAATTAAGACTGCGAAAAGACGATTACGCAATGGATTATGACAAGTTAAACATGAGTTTCCATCTAGATTTCTTCAAACTATATTGTTGTGCTACTACTGCTTCTACTTCTATCAACTTGAGAGTGTACAACTAAAACTAAATTATATAAAATTAACTAAATTGTATTATATAAAATATACAGTGAGTCAATCAGATTAAAAAAAGGGGTGTACGCAAGAGTGATTAGACCGATAGAATCCTGCTTACCTATGTTACGCCGGTTATCTAAAGAGAAATCAAATTAAAGGAAAATTGTGTAATAAGTATTATTATTATTACTATTAAAAGAAAGTCTACCCTGACCTAAAGAGGCTGAAGAATTCGTAGGTTGTGGTGGCAAACTTACTTGACGTTTCAACAAGATTAGATGAGAGTGAACTGGAGATAAGGAAGGATTGGTCATTGGTCATTGGACATTGGACAAAGTGGAAGTTGATGTGTAATCACACGCAATAATTGTTGCACTCCTTCTCCTTAATTATGACAAGTCGGTGAAAGTACAGAGCCAGCGATAGTCATAACCATCTAATAATAATTCCAGACTCTAAAGGACTGTGACAGAGTGGGTTGCGGTGAAAGGGAAGCAACATTTTTTTCAGACGATTCTTCTTAGTGGTGGAGGATAGTGTGAGAAAGGATATAAGGGACTATCTCTATAGCTATAGCGTGGATCATCTCATGTATTTCTGTGAGCAAAGAACATTTCCCTCCTTTGTCTGTCTCACCCACGAGTTCTGGACCAGAAGAAAATTGGAGTGAAAGGAAAAGAAAAAAGAGAAAGTCGGAGAAAGCTCCAACTTTAACTATCTCTATAGTGCATAAAATATATAAATATATACTGCCCAGTGCTACCAGTACCAGTTCCAGTAGGAAAGGGATTAAAGGAAGCACGAGATACAGAGAGAGAAAGTAAAAAAAAACGAAAGTGTTGTTTCCCCCTGTCATGTCATGTGAATGTAAAAAAGCGCTTTTTTTCTGATTACCACTGCCCATTATTACGACGATAAATTCACCATTCCATCAGAATCAAAACGAACACTACACGTACAGCCGTAGACTTGTGCTGGGCTGTGCTGCCGTAGAAAAAAAAAGGAGCGAAAAAAATCAAGGGAACGGTAAAGGAAAAGAAAGAAGGAGGGAGAAAGTACTGACAGCAATTAGTCCATTGGTGGAATCTGATCACAAAGTCTTCTCAATGTTCTTCCTAACACTCTACACATTTTCATCCATTTGGATCACTCACACACTCAGTGGTAAGTTGACATTTCTTTATTTCATCTATGGACTTTTTACAATTCCATCTTGTATCTATGTATGCATAACCCTTCCATCTACTCTGCACCTATTATATATGTATCTATGACTTCACCACTCTCAAACAAAATACGCATCACTGCTACTTCCGTCCATTAAGGTAATTAGTTTCTGAGCATTTTGAAATTATAAGGAAAGTGGATCAGGACCACGACGAGTAAGTGATGATTAGAGTGAGAATCCCTCGCATTTCTTCTCAGCCTCGTCATACTCATTACGTACATTTGTACTGAGAAGCAGCAAAAGTTTTGACATCTTTTCACCCGTTAATTTACTTTTCCAAAATACAAATTAGCACACAAAATTCTATAGTCATGAACTACTTTTTCTGAAAATTCAGTCCTATTTTCCTATTTGTTGCATCTCATACGTATGTGCTCTTTTGTTTACTGCAGAAAAATTAAAGGAGCGATGAAATAAAAAAAAACGGTTTTTAGAAAAGTACATGCAGAAATAAACTAGACTTAAAAGGGCACAAGTTTCGAGTGAAGAATTCAGCTTCACTTAGCAGAAATAACGAACATTTTTCCTCCACTTCTACATATTCCCCCAAAATAGTTCAGACGACAGTTCTTTTCCCGTTTTGTTGTTCTACTCTTATTTCACACAGCTCGAGTCACTTTAAATTCACGGTTGTAATTTATTTTATTTGATGTTTTACTAAGTTTCTACTTGTAGAAATATGGCAAAAGAACAGAAGCATACATACACAACAGTAGTAAGGAGCAAAGTGACCTTTACTTTGAAAAATGCGACGGCATGCTATAGTACAATTTTAGAGCTGTATCAACACACTCATTTTGTTGTCAATACAGTCTTTTTGTACGACGTGTGTTTTCAGTTTTGCTCATTTTCATGTATCTACATAACTAAGGGACTGTTTTTACTGCTATGCACATGAGAGAAGGACAAATTTTACACGTGAAAAACTTGGAATTCATTCCGCGTCAAAAGAGTCTCTCCAGTGCACATTTTAGAGTTGCAAACTTGAAGTTGGTAGGGCGCCAGACACACACACACACACACGCAAACAACCTCATATTGCTTGACTTCAATTTTCGAATGTTCAGACCCTTTGATGTGAAAATGAGAAGGTTGAGATGGAAATGGTGTCTAGCGGGATAAAATATCTGTACAAGTACTGCTACTGCATACACACACATATCTCTGGAAGGGACAGCGGAGCGTATCTGGCTGCATGATGATTTATGATTGTTTTTGTTTTAAGGTAAGTTAAAGTGTAAGTGCCCTAATTGTGACTTTGAATCTTGGGAGCGGAGAGTAATTTCACACTTGCAAGAAATGGAATTTCAAGGGAGAAACGTGGAAAGCGTGTCAGTGCCACAAAAAGTTTCCAAAATATGCAATTAATCTTTCGCTCTAAGTTACGGTGGGAAACTTGGAGTGAGTGAAGGGAAACTTCGTATGTATGGTTTAGTGAGGTTGCTGGCTACTGTTATGCTGCTATACTGCTATGTTATATGTAGGTACTTGTTATTACTGCTCGGTTCCGCTCTTTTATATTTCCTTTCACTCTCCAAGAAACTAAAACCTGGACGGGGAAACACCGGCCAAAATGAAAGTTGACTCACCCAAATTACTGTGTACGTTTCTTCTAATTTAATTCATCGGTAGTTACCGTCCGACTCGTGTCAATTTAGTGTGTTGTGTTAATGTCAAATGTAATGTAACGTACATGGAGAAAGTGAGCCATTACCACTGCCATTGTCACTACCGTGAAATTAAATAATTAAATATGACCATGTCATACTGTAGAATTCAAGGAATGTCTGTCCATTCCCCATTTATTCGGGCACTTTTAAATTGTTTCTTGCACTGCATGCCATGGAATTAAATGGGACTCAGAGTTTCTGTCAAATTGTAATAAAGCCGTGCCATGTTACAAAACCGCACACTGCCTTTACCGCTCATACTTAATAAATAATATATTAAATTTCCATTTATCGACTATGTATTCAAAAGTTACGTTTGCACAGTAATTTTGCATAAAACGTTTAACTTTCTTTGAAGCCTAGTCAGTTGTTTGTTAATCGAGTCAATGGATTCCTGCGATCGCGCACAGTATTTTACTAGTGGTGTGAATGGTCAACCCTGCTCAGTGTGAGCCAATTAAATAGTGTGTATTCAAGTAAATATTTACAAAAGAAAAAAAATCAATATATAATAATATCAGTCGGAATGCGTTCAGACTATCGAGCTAGTGAACCAAACAAAAACTACTAACGCAAACGTCTGTCACAGTAATCAACAACAACAGCGGGAAAGCGAAATAAAATATTTATTGCGGGTCCTGTCTCAGTCTGCTCAATTCTGCTAAAAGCTAGCAATTAAGTTAAAATGTGGCGCAATGCATCTATTGACCTTTACTTTATGCAAATTGTTGTTCGCACCGTCATTATTGACTGTGCCATGGAAAGAAAGCTTAATTTGCAACACTGTAATAATTACAATGTACAATAATTACTACTTTTAGTTCTCTCAGGCTCGTGTTTATTGGATTTTGAAAGCGAGCGGAAGGCAGGAATTCGGCTATGTTCGAAGAAAGCCAAGCTTCAATATGAAATAGCAATAATTTTGTGTAGTACTATATATAAGGAAACAACAAAAATTCACTGGGAACGTTGCGTCCTTTAAATATATTAGGATAGGTAATGGACGTAGATATAAATATTGTTAACGTCGCTCTGGCCGACAAAAATAATCTGATTTAAAAGTTCAAGGATGGAATAATAGAGACCTAGTATTTCATTTACACTTGAAAGACTCAGATTACATCAATTATGTATTTATAGAGTCCATCAATACGTGCATAGGCGGCTGGTTCCCGGTGTGGGGAATGCATGCCTACCCACATATTATCTATAGAACTAAGGAATGAAATAACTTTGTGAGCGACGAAGAAAGGTACGTCCACATCCGTGGGCGCTGGTCTCTGCCTTGCAGCACGTAGACAATTTCAAACCAAAAATACCCTGACGCATACACGTACTGATTTTACATGAAGGCGAAACTTTCTCCTTGTCGGCTCCAAAGGAAACAGCAACACCTCCGTCTGCCCATTTATCTTCCCTTGTATCTGCAAAGTAAAACGGGATAAAATTACTCCACAACTAGGGCACCGTACGTCTATATATAATACAAGTACTGCCTTTGCCCATGTTCTTGTGCATGTCCAAGTGTACGTGAGCACAGAGTCACACTTATTTGCTTATCCTGAAGACCCACTCTCGGAAGGAGCAAAATGAATAGAATCCTGAATGAGTCCATTACAAGGCAAAACTTTGGGCTTGAAACAATGAAGTGTCAATAGTACTTTAGCTGTAATTTAAAATTGAAATGAGCTATTTTGCTTCATCGGTTACATCATACCTCCAGCGACCCGTGCCCAGAGGGATTGAGTAAAAAAGCGGAATTGATGTCGAAATTCAGGTTGGAATCGGAATTTAACAGGAATCTAAGGAGCCTCGGTTTTTGTGTGGGGAATTGTGAAGGACGTCGGTTGGAGGGCGAAGGAGTTTTTAATGAATGGTGATGATAGGACGCCTCTTTGACAAGCGGGGGGAGCAAGGAAGGAAAAAAGTTTTTTAAAATGCGCTCTCAACCCATGGTGAGAAAACATAGAATGCTTTACATACAGCCTCCTTCCCTTTCGTTGATACCAAGTATGATACGAACAAAAAGGTATACCGTTAATGTCAGATTGCTTTCCAAATTTTAACAAAACTCTGAACTTGAAAAACTGGTATTAAAATAGGTATGTATGCAATTTGCGAGGCTAATTTAGTGAAATCACACTTCTAACAAGAGAGCGTTATCTAACAATCTATCTACCTAGGTATTTACAAAAAGTGGCATTCAATATTTTTGAATTTTGTTTTTGTAGAAATGGAAGCTTTTAAATAGTATTGGTGGATTTGAGGAAACTAAAAGGAAAATCACGTTACTTGCAAACTTGGAAGTACATATATGTATGTTTGAGGTTGAAAAATTTTATTTTGGAAAAGCTAGAGAAAATGGGAGAAAGTGCCACAAATTTAAGCAAATCTGCGTCTGTCATACAGAACAATTGTGCGTTCCGCTTGGCCCTGCAAGGTGAGTAATTTTAGTACGACTGATGTTAATGGAGAGTGTTGGTATAGACTCGAGTAATATGCGTAGATCCATAGGTGCTTTGATGGACGGTACAATGGAAGAAGTGCACGTCTAGTGACGGTAGGACGGAAGGAAAGAATTTGGCATGTATTTAGCTAGTCAGGTCACGAATATGCAATCCATACAACACCCTGAAATTATTGAACTGACTTGGAATTCGATTGCTGACAGTTGCCCAACCGCAGATCTCCCTCACAATGCACTCCTACTCCTTGTCTCCAGCTCGGTCCCTGTCTGTCGCGCAAGAGACTCAAAAGCCGACACACTTTTTTTTCTCTTCACATTTTCCATGCAACTTGACTTGACTTGACTCGGTTTTGCTTATGTATACCAATTCTCCAAGAACCAACCACAACCTGAATTTCCCTACAGCCATTTATTTCGTCTGGCAAATCAAATCAAAGGAGTAGTTCAAAGCATGTCAGAAGGTAGAGAGTCGACACGGAAGGATAAAGAAAATTTCTTCACCTTTTAACCTTCCCGCCACACAACCTCCTATTTACAAATTGCATTTCTCCTCCATGCTCCCATGAAATATAGCCTTGTTGCTAACGTCTAAGGCTCCTGCAAAGTTTAAAATGGTAAATGTGTGTAGGCTGTTCATATACTTAGCAAGGCGGGTGGCTATGGATGGAAGCTTGTATTACCGGCAGACAGAATGGATGGATTGAGGATTCCTTCCGCTTCACTTTACCATTTCAATCCCATCCCACCCAATCCCGTGGAAATTCCTTTTTTCTGGAGATTCATTAGCGAGAGAGTAGAGAATGAGTGGGGAAGGGAATTTGCAGTGGCTTGGAAAGGAAAGAAGGAGGTCTCCGGTTTTTTCTCTTACTTTCCCCATAAACCACGGGTCCTGGTGAAAGCGGAAATGTTAGACAAATATCCACAACCCAACGAATGCCCAATATATATTATTAATATTATGTATTGCTCAATGCTCACAAATTCCAAAACTATGTATTTACTTTCCCCTCGGAGAAGGTGAGCGGCCATGGTATTGTTCTGCTTCTTCAGCTCTATTATTCTACGACCTCGAAGTGTGTAATGTACTGGAGTATCGTGGAGGAAAAAAGAGAAAGGACCGACAGAGATAGATAGAAACACACACACATACACTAACGCACTAGGAAATGGAAAAAAGGGAAAAAAGAGAAAGTTCTATCTACTACTTGTCTACATTTCCACAGCCTACACGTCTCTTGACTCTGGGATTCAGGCTTTTCTGCCTCATTACATCTCTTTCTCTTTTTATTTCGTCATTCGTATTTTCCTCAAAGTTTCCCCATTAGTGCTCAACCACAAAATGACAACTAGGACTTTACTCGGTCCCCGCCGCTTCTCACTCCCGTCACCTCCTTCTTATTATCTTACGCAATCAATGCTTGCTTACTGCAGCAACTTCAGGATTAGCCCATACCATACACAGGTAAGGTACATAAATAGCTTTGTACATGGTTACAACCACAGTATAAAATATCGAGGGATTTGTGCTCATTGGATATCTCTATCTAAATGACTAAATGGCTCTGGGTATCAAGTGGTGAGTTCTCTCGCTTTATAATCTCTATTGTTATCGCCACTGTCATTGTTATTGTTCTTTGAAGCGCTTCCAATCTGAAAATATCCGGCGGGAAAAACTTCTTTCTTTTTGGCTTTTCATGCGGGGTGTTGAAATGCGATGGAAGTATGCATAGATGTATGTATGTACACAGTAATGGATGTTGAAAATGTATTTGTTGCGATAACGGAAACACGTGTATCTCTATACGTTGTGTATTTGCTTTCTCTCGCCTTTGCATCATCCACACTCAGTTCCCTTAAACAATGGGATGGAGCTTACCAGTTAGGTACTCTGAGTCTTTAGTTTACGCTGTTGTGACATGGCGATGTGTTTCTGAATTATATTATGCATGCATATGAGGATAGCACTCACATTAAATCAAAAGTTTTGTCCTTTCCTTCAAACTAAACAAGAAATACCGGGCTAAAATCGATACGTGTACCAAGCCAAACGCCAACACACACTAATCCTAACATGCTAAATTCTTCACGTACGTTCCGCATCGATGACGCAAAGGAAGTATGTATCTAAGTGAGAGCAGTATAAAGAGAAGGGCTTACACAATGTAAATAGCATATACATAAATGTATGTAGAAAAAATGAAAATCTTACAGGATGGCTCCACCTACATATGCCACAAGTATAAATTGAAATGATGACTTATCTTCTGTCGCTGCCTTAAGAACTGCTGCTGCTCGGTCTGCAGAATCCGCTCCGCTGCTTTCACAATAACAAAATTTCTCCGTATCTCTTCCATTGCATTTTCACGGCGGGTTTTTCCGGATAACTATGACTTTCTCTCTTGGAGTGCGACAGCATCTGTATGTATTGCGGATTTTGTTATGGAGAGCTTTGAATAGCGTGTAGAAACTTAAGTAGCAAAGTGACGAACGAATTCAAAACTTGCACGCTTTTAAACAGCTAAATATGTAAAGAACCTGTGAAAAGTACTAAAAACCATATGAAAACATATTTCCCAATTTTTGTACAAATGTAAATTGCGCATACTCGGAAGCTTTAGATTATATTGGCTTCATTGATTGAGAACGTTTGTGTGGATACAAATATGCCGTTTTGCTTCTGATGCTTGGCTATATGTGAATGTGTTGTAGCGTACTGCTGTATTGCCTACATCGCCATAGGCAATGTGTGTGGAGAATTCAGGAAATTTAACGAGCTCCATGTTCACAGAGACAGAGAGACGGATATGTTTATGCTTATTGGCTCAACAAAATGTGTTTGGGTTCCAAATTCCAGGAGATACCTTGTTCCTTGCGTAACTTAATTTTATTTATTGACGAAGGCAATCATGCTCAAAGTCAGCGCTGTAGCAACATCCTCCATACTCAACCCAACTAGGTCACGCCACGCACAATAAAATGTGGTCACATTTTGTTTATTTCCTGCGTGTCCCCGGCTCCTTTCCCAATAAATCCAAATTGACTCCAATGTATGTTAATACTTAAGGGGAATTGGTCTTGGTGATAGTTGAATGCTGAGGAAGTACGTTCTAGGCTCTTTTTTTCTCCCACTTTCGCTATGTTTTTTGTGTCCTGTTGAGGGATATTGAAAACAAGAATTTTTGGGGTGGCTGATAGCGTAGCATTAAGATAATTTAGCAGGATTAGGATTACCGTTCAAAACTTGGCGTCGTGATGAGGACATTTGCTGGTGGGAAAGGATGAACAATTACAAGAGACATTTGCAAAAGCAAAACTTTCTCCAAGCCAGACCACGTTTAACACGAAACAGTCAAGGGAGACAAAATGAGACGGGAAGATGAGAGGGAAGGCGGAAGGGAATGAATTGAGGCTAAAACAAGTTTTGAATGAATTATTAATGTATGGTGCTTTGGTGTTGGAGCTGGAAATGATTCTAATGAGTGAGATCATCCTCATCATATTAGACATCTGCCGAGGCACTACTACTCACGATCAGCCCAACACTCGCTTTGTCTCTATCTTTCTCATTCTTGATTTCTTCCTCGTCTACAATTAGATTTGGAGAAAGTATGGAAGGTTTGGAAGTAAAAGTGAAAGTTTTCCAAAGATATTTCGTCTATGCGCTATGGCCATACGGATGAAGAAGAAGGAAGGAGCCAGTACAGATAGAAGAGCTGGGAATGTGGACATTGTCGGTTGCTGAGCTATGAAGTCATAGAGAAAACTCAAATATCTTCGACAAACTTCCCTGTCATTATTTCTACGTTCCTTCTATATGCTGTGAATATATACTTTGGCTATAGATGGAAACTATATACGAGTATCTGTCCATGGTCCATCAAATCTCATTACGTAAGGTGGCCTCTCCGTCTCCCATTCTATTTGATTCCATGAGCTTAATCAAGCATTGTGTGAAAGGAATGTGAACAATTTGAACGTGGGTACTTCTGCTTTTGGTGTCACAGCTGGGAGGCCAGAAGCATAGCCAAAGCCAATACAATGCCTTACATAGTATAAAATATTGCTTATATAGATCACATTGCATTGAGTCTAACCTGATAAGGGAAATTCTTTGCTGCCAGACTTCTCGAGACGGCCATCATGTGAATACATTCTTCTCCTTATTTTTGATTTGGCCATTTCGCACACAATAATCCCTGCAATCTTTCCCCTATTAGTAGTTCTTTGTTAAATTCATAATCACAGCCAGAAAAATGTTTTCAGAGGCAGGCCTGGCAGGTGAGTCCAACTCGGCTCGGTTTCATATTCCATTATTCTGAATTCGGTATGGTATGACCGTGACCGTACAAATGGACTCAATCTCATTCTACATCGATACGATTCTTTAGGATGAGTTGGAATTTACGGGAAAACTACGGAATAAAGTCATTGATTGGAAAATACCCATCGTTAGCAGGAATAACACAAGAAAATACCGTAAACGCTCTTGTAATCAACCCCTCGCAATTTAGATGTAAACTAGGATTGCTTTCACTGGTGAAAGTGTATTGAAACTTTAGGTTGAGGTTTGGGTTCGTGACTGTTCGTGAATGTACAGTACATGTACATATCTCGGGTTGATAGAATAAAATGGGATGATAGGAAAAGAATTTTTGGAGCTCCTTCAATTCCATACCTGAGTAGATGAGGTTCTGTCTGTGCTTATAGGCGAAGGGATCGTGGAGGGAAATGAAGTATGGAGGGTACCTTGAATTACTAATGCATTCTACCCAGGGTGCGACACCCTGTGCCGTCAAATTATGTTCTTTCTTCAGCTAGATTATTTATTCCAGTCGGCAGTCCCAGCTCACGACTATTTTCTTATCCACATCCTTTGTCTCGTTTTACATCCGCAACTAGGGTTTATTTTTATTCCATCATCAATCCAAATACCAGCTTTACAAGCATGTATTAGTTAGGTACGTAGTACATACTGCTACATTTTTAATATACGCTTCTCTTTCATTTATAATGGAAGTACCACCTATTGCTAAAAGCCCGTTCAGTTGTCACATGTTTAGGCAAATATGTATATTGAAGCTCAATGTTGTAGAGTCCCATCACTGGAGCCTTGCATAAATAACTTCATGCGATTTCATTACAAGTTACTAAAAGGGCTTAGAAAGGGCATATTAAGAAATTTTCTTTTCTTGAAATCACAAAACAGTACAGGTACATAGTAGCTATTCAGGTTTTTTATAAAAAAAACATATTGTGACATTTTAAAAAGGGTAACACATGGTATTAACTTTTAACACATGCTTGGTATTAATTTTCTGAATTTGTGCAAAACAAGATAGCTGTACATTCAACTTTACAATTTCTGAATGTCATAAGTGAAAACCTCGTATTTGTAAAAAATGTAAAATATTCAGGTACACTACCAAAACACGTTAAAAATGGAAGCATTTGGAAATAGTACCAAAACCACACTTGAAACGCATTAAAGCCATTTTTAATGCGTACTAAATGAAATTTCAATTCCGTTCCGAATAAAAAATTCAACCATTTTTAGTGCATCTTTGTACAGGGTACATTTGTGTGGTGTATGATTTAGAACTTCGCCTCTACAAACCTCAAAAGTTGTAAAACCGAACTCCTACAAATAACAGAACATATCACCCTTTACACTATCCCATGATTAGAACCCACGAACACATATTCATGGAGTGCAGAGACACAGGGTACATGTGCATTGAATAATATACATAATTGAGCTTATACATTGAAATGTACTAGAGCGTTGTTAGTTTCCATTTCCTTTCCTTTCAATGTTTGCCTCCCACGTAATTCATTTAAATGAACACAAAGCCCTGCCCGTGAAATAAAATAAAAAATTCTGATTAGAATCTTCTCAGGCATGCATGGAGTAGCGTTGGAATTGTTGGAAAGCACATTTCGTTCAGGGATAGATAGAGAGAGAGAGAGATAAAGTGCAGAAGACGGATTCCTTTTACCCTGTACGTTTTTAAACTTGCAATTAAAATTATTATTTGCACATACTACGTAGGTGAGTCATATTGAGCTCTCGCTGTACTTCTACCACCGTACACTACTGAGTGAAAGCACTGCTAGAAAATCATTGGAATACAAATGAGATTGAGAATCAGGTGAAATATTTGTCTACCGCCGAGGTGAAAAAAAAGATGGTAGTTCCACGAATGTTTTATATTAACTCAGCTTTGCAGGTTTTAATATCGCAATGATCATTTATCCAAACTAATAGTAGTTTGGATTTTAAAATTGGTAACACAGTCACTTAGTGTACATACCTAATTTAAGTTAAAGTGTATTCATAATTTTGAGTTAGTTTTGGGCAACCTTCTCACCTGAGTTAATTGGACTTGTATCTTTTTGGTTCACCCAGGGCATTATGTACATGCATTTTGGGTTACGTAAACATGAAACTCCCTTCAACTAATTTCCGGTAGGGAAGTTTATGAATGGCTAAATACTCGCTTGGCAGCGTATTTCACTGCTACTTCTACAACTACCGTGCTGGAGAAGACGTCCTTTTTGACTTTCACTTGAGTATTTACTAAATAAGTGGATAAACATAGGAAGTTGAGAAGGAAAAGAAATTTTAATTTTTGAAAAGCTTGAACAAACTGGAGCAGCAGCTTTTTTGTTGACTCCATGGTTAATTCATGTTTAATTCCAACCCGTGAGTATTCCTAGGTGTATTTTGCACATCTTCCAATCGCACTTTCCAAGGTGATCCATGTAAAACGCGGAGCTTGCCACCACACTTACAACGGACTTGCTGGAAAGGCACTTCCATTCCTTCTCGGAAAGCCGGAAAAAAAAAGTTTGCTTGTTAATTTTTCAAACGACCACGGTCCTGTAATTATACTTCTGCTCTACATACATTACTATTACGTGAATAGTATGTATGTACATTACATACGTGTCCCACTCATATTTATTCATGTAAATCTAAACTCTGGTCTATTTACAGAATTTAAACAAATCTATCTAGTGCGACGCTTTTATCATTATTACTTTAGAATCCCAGTACCTTTTTCCAAGTGATTATACTGTACAAGTAATTTCAAAATTATTCATTAAGTGCAGCTGGGATACTTGGAGAAAGCTCTGTACATTCATTTTAATATCTGTGTAAAATCCTACACATAGCATACAAATTTTAAAAGGATTCCATTATGAACCAGGACCTATGCATTGATGAAACACTTAGTTTTTTTTATACGCTCTCATTGCTGGTACTATTTGGTTTATCTCTAGCTCTGAATGGTGGCATGTCCCAGTGTAGATATTTGGAGTTACTTATTCATTCGTGTAGCATTAAACTTCTCATTGCAGTACCAGCATCATATTTCACATTTTGTGGCACCGTCTCCAACACTGGGATTGGGCTGACGCTGGAAAGGGATTTTAATTTGTGACCAAGCGTGCTTGAACGTGTAATGAATACATGCTCGTTAAGAGTCTTGTCGTGTTATCTGAATCTTTACTGTGAGTCAAGTGCATGGTACACACATGCGGATTTTCCAACACTTCATTTTCGAACTAGTGCTGTGGTTTACAGATTTACAGGGAATTTTTGTGTGAAATTGAAGCTATCGCTTTTTGATTGATGCTGTAATTTTATAGAATTACCTTAGATCATTTCACCAATTAAAACGAAGTAAACTGCTTTCTTTGGAACTGTAAAGTTTACGTCATTTTGCTTCTTAGTCCACAACATACAGACAATTATTGAATTACATACAAATGTTCCGAGGAAAACTCTATTTTTTATTCGCTTGTTCCAAGCAAGTCTTGAGAGGGAAATATTCTTGCGAGTGGGAAAGAATTCCATAAGGAGCAAAAGTTGGGACTGCTGTAGATTGTTTATAGAGAAACAGTTTGTATTGAAAGGGAATATGTATGTAATATGGTGGAGAAGGTAGAGTGAAAGTAACATGCTATCAGGTAGATGTAGAATTGAGTTAAAGTTTGTCTTGCAAGTTTGTCGCTGCGCGATTAGCATGAAGCAGTCGACATGGTCACGCTCGGCTGACTTTCTAGATCACTAATTTGCTCCTTCGACCTTACCGTAATGATTTTGATTGTGTGACACTTGGTTGTAGACTTGGTGTGTGTGTGTGTGTTTATTCATTTGCTGTATTATTTGCTTTGATTTTGATTGCTCCATGTGTTGGTTGGTTCTTGAAAACTATTTGAGCAGCGGAGTGTGTGAATGTGTCAACTAATACTTCTAATTTTAGTTCCATTTCCCAACATTTAAGTACCTACGCAGAGTCTCAAATACCCACGTTCTTGTGGCCCAAGTCTTCTTCAATTGACTTTCCTTTACATGGGGCTAGTCCTTACAAGTACTAAGGGACCGTTCATTTTTTACGTCATAGAAAATACTTAAATATATATTGTTTTATTTTGTTTTGAAAACTTGGGTCTTATTTTGTGTAACTAGTGTGAATGAAAGTTCCATTGAGTAAAAAATATCACTGATAGAGTTCAATCAAATGGTAAAGTGATGCTTTAAAATGGTACTAAATCATGTATTCGCAGGGTCTCTTGTAGAACTTATGTACTGCCTACCATCTCTTTGCAAGTCTTAGTGTATGTTTGTCCATGTAAATGCGTACATGGGGAAATCAAAAGATAAAGCAATGCTGTTGTGTATTTTTAGAAGTGAGCTCAGTGGCACATATAATGTAACACACTCTGTACTTAATATGTGAAGGCATTTAACTTGAGCACGCCATCCCATCCACCACGTCATTAAAAATAGATGCTGTGTACATGAAATAATAGCTGAGTAGTTGCCTAAAAGTCGCTCCATGTTCATGTTATGTACTCGTTACTTTGTTATGAAATCAATTCTTCATACTGTACACAATATGTATGTTATATTCATACCCGTCCGCTTTCTCCTAGAGGAGGATTTGGATGAATAAATAATAGAAATAAAAACGTGGGGCTTTTGCTAGTTCCCCTTTCTCCTCCTCACGACTTTCTCCATACAATAAAATGGAATGGTTTGATGAACGTATGAGTGCCTGTCAATGTTTTAAAATGCAAAAGGACTTCAGCTGTCATATACGTAAGTTTTTGCTTGTATACTCATAAGTAGAGTTTTCGGTACTTATATAATTAAAGTGAAAGCGTTGCCTTCCAGGAAAATAGTTCCCAGCCCTTAATTGCGTACATTGCTTCATGGAGAAAATACCTGGAAAATATAGCAAACTGTGTCATGGAATAGAGTTTAATTTTGTTTCCATCTATCTAGAAATTGAGAAATTGTACTTCCAGCTACTACGTTCTATTTTGTAGGGGAGATGGGCAAAATTAATTAGACTAATTACATTTTCCAATAAGGTACTTTAATCTTTTTTATTTTTGAAAGAATTATAAATCGACTTTTAGAAGCCATGTATGTATGTCACAAGAGCAGAAGTGCGCAATCATAAAATATTAAGTTGTGTCCAATCCATCAATTTCTGATTTCATAATGTACAAGCAAAACAAGCCCTTTTGTTTTAGTGACTTTTCCCTTTTTGTATTCTATAACTTCCATAGCGTCTTCCCACCACTCACATAAATTAAAATTTAGCAACAAAAATATTATTACATTTTTTTACTAAGTAATTTCATTTACTTCCACTTGTGTGGAGAAAGTCAACCTAAGTATGCACATTCATAGTTATGTTATATTTCACTGTATAGTATAACATGGAGGCCTTGTAAAGTACGTCGGTTTTAGTAGGTTGAGAGCTACTTCATAAAAAATGTTATTTATGAATGTACTTGTAGACATGTGAATAAAATAAAAACAATTTCAAAACGCATTTTCCAAGTAATGTCTTACCTTATTGCAGCAATCAAGAGCTTTTCTGATATTCTCACAGGGAAATAAAAAGACTAGCTACAATGCCCACACAGAAATAGGGAAAGATAGGTACAGCATAATTTTACCTACGTATATATATAGGTGCTTATAAGGCCTATTATGGACGTATCTAGGGACCCTGCAAATATTACACCCTCTATAATGTAATAAAAGGGTATCTTTAGATAAAGAAAGTGCAACTCGTTTTTATACAACGTAGTAATTGACATGCCCCTTTTCCTACACATACAAGGATTTTGCAATGGTTTAAGTAGGAAGCTGCGTTGGTTGGGAAGGACGGGAGACTTTGCCGCATGATGACAATAAAAATAAAACAAGAAAAATGAAAAGTGTAATAATCTTTCTTCTGCACTTGAATCTCTGTCTCTGTCCTGCTCGTGGATAGGCGCATATAGAACTGTCACACGAGTCTCTCTATCTGTAGTTCTAGAGTGCTCCACTTTCCCTAAGAATTTCTTTATTTCTTCATTGGACAAGGATGTCATAACTTGGCTCATATCATTTCAAGGAGAAACGGAAATATTAGGGTTGACTCCTTTGACTTTGATTCTACATAAACTAAGAATTTCTTTATGCATATTACTGTAGACTGGCACTCACTCAGTTCACCATGGGATATCCGAATGTAAATTTTCGATGCAAAATATCTGCATTCACGATAAGCCACTAAAAGGCTAAGAAGCTAAAATGATGAAAACAAGCTAAAGTGACTTTGCTTTGCTTTGGTTAGAAATGCTCAAAAATGTAAAAATATATGTCAGTATTTTGCTTTCTCTGCTTTCTCTTTTACAGATATACATATGTCTGTGTCTGGGGCTTGAGACGCGTCTTATTATTTTGGGTGAGACGAAGAGATAAAGGGAAGGAAGGGGAACTGTAGTTGTTTTGGTTGTCAAAGGCCGTGTGAAATGGAAACTGGTTTCTTCAAGAGACACTGGAAACCTTTGACTTGACTCTAGTGCATCCTGTCACTCCCTTCCTTTTCCTTTCTATTCATTCAAATTTTTTAGGATTTTTTGTCACTTTCTCTCTCTCTTCTGAAGGTTCTAGATAGAACTATCTTTTTTCCCTTGATACTTTCTATGGGCCGTGCTTACTTTACGAGTTCTTTTTGCCTTCAAGGTGCCTTCAATGTACATGTAGAGATGAGCACCGTAAGTCTATGATTAATCCCTTTGGTAATCTCCAATTTATTCTACAGTTCGTATCTTTACTCACTGAAACAAGTGTTTTAATTGTTGAAATAGGACTTTTAAATGTACTTGCTTTAGTTCCTTTAAATATAAAAAGCTATTCAATAAGCTCCTTGATTTTAAAAATACTTTTTAAGGCGTGTATGTAGGCGCCACTATTGTTTTGGACGACATTTTGAAAATACAAAACTGATGATTGGCGAGAATTACATAATAGCTTATTGCTTGAATTTACAGAGCATTATAATTGTCATATAATTTTTATAAATGTTAAATTTTTAAAAAACGTTTTTGAAACGCTAGTAACCTACTAAAGAGACATTTTAAAAATGAATTGAACAATTAGAAACTAATAACCATTAATTTACTTAAGTGAGAAACTTAGTATTTATTTGCAACTTTTTGTACGTTTTGAAAGCGTGCGTTTGTTACATTTTGCATCTTTTCAGAAACATGTATTGGTAACATTTTGCACCTTTTCAAAAACATGTGTTTGTAACATTTTGCACCTTTTCTAAAACACCATAATTTGTGACAAGAGTGTCTTTCAAATACTTATTACTCTGACATGCAAGCTTTTAAAAACTAGTTTCTGTTAATTAAATAAAAACGTGAATAATGCATTTAAGCCATATGCTTCATTTTAAAGCACATTTAAACACACCTACGGAACAACGCAATGCTATTCAATAGATTCATGATTTATCTCCATCTTTGACAGCAGAAAAGTATTGAGCCATGGCTACTAATCGCCGATTCACATTGGACTACTTAGATTGTGAGAGTTTGGTAGTATAATATATAATACATATATAATACGGTAAACTGTCTCGTTTGTTTGTACGCCCTGGTCGTCAAATGGTTGTGCTGAGTCAGTTTAGTTTAGATGTCGTGTGACTGCTTCGGATCATAGTAGGTAGTTTTAATTTATGTCAGTACAGAAGCAACTCTGACAAACGCACTGACGAAAAGAGGAAAAGATCTCTTCTGTGATTTAAATTGTGAATATATACGCCCATGGGATAGTCGCAGGTTATTGTACGTACTGAAGTGCTGAGTATTCAGTCGAGAGTGAGTGAGCCGCATTTTTTTATTCAGCAAAGGATGTTAATGTTGTTGGGTTTGGAAGGTGACGTGAAGTATGGACATTTTATTGATGGGAGCTATTTTTGGCGATCAAGCGTATTTTGTAATTCACGTATTATGTATGCAGTTGCGTAGCCTATTTAGATAAGACCCGTGGCCGTGTTTTGAGCGAGAAAAAATTAATTTGAGCTACGAAACCTACAGGAGCTACCCGGTCTGGTCTTACGAATGCATACATAGTTTAATTTAATCACAAGTCCATTCTGCATCTGCATGCTTTATACACATCTACCAAGTGTGTGATTATGAGCGAGGGAGGGAATTCAGTCGGAACTCGCAGGAATGCCTGGTGAATGCCTTTGCAGAAGAGGCAAATTGACCTGTTTAATTTATCTCCTGGCAAAGATCTACTGGACAGATTTAAAAAAAGCATTTCATTGTATTATCTACGAAAGAGCTGCTGTATTTATATAGTTTTGAAAAGATACAATACTAAGTGTCACAATAGCATATTTTTAAAAGCCGTAAAATGTCACAATTACAAGTTTTTGAAACGACGCGAACTGTCACTTTTAACATTTTTTGCCAATATGATGCAAAATAAAACATTTATTTTGCTGATTTTTAAAAATGTACAAGATTACTGTTAAAAACTTTTGAAAATAAAGTTATGTAGATTTGTTGTTGTAAATATGTATGTTAGCTATGTATTTGTACTTTCAAAAGTTGGCATAACTCCTATTTCAATTCTTTCAGAAATTACAAAAATAGGGAAAAAAGAATTTCAATTCTTGACAGCATTATTCACACCAACCGTGTCCCCGTTTCATGTGACAGCTAAAAATGACCAGTTTGCTCCATCACTAGCGATAGGCTAAAACCAAAATAAAGAATGAAAGGGCAATAATTTAATCCAAAGATAGTTATTAATCCTTCACGCACACCAACAATATACTGGCCTTTCCCATTTTTTCTCACTACAACGCCCAATTTTTTTCCTCAATGCAAAACAAAATAATTTTCTCACTAGTGTTCCCGTTTGATTGCCTTAATGTGGAGTAATCGTTGGCATAGTAGAGTGTATAATTACACAGAAGCGTAGCGTTCTATGAAATTCGATACGAGAGTTAGCAGAGCGTTGCGTTCTTGGTCGTTTTCCTTTTTCGTTTTCATTTTCACTGTCGGTGAAAGTCAAGGAAGACTGGGACTTTGGCTGTTCACGCATTCTAAAATCGACAATAATATTATTATAGGGGAGAAAGTGAGCATATAGTGAGTAGCTAAAATAATGCGTATACATGGAGAGCGAAATTTGTGTGTGTGTGTGTGTCCGTATGTACTTCCTTGAGTGCTTATGGGCTACGAGCGCTTTCATCCAGAGACAGAATCCATCTCATGTTATTTATGAGGGGAATTCAGTGATGCAAAAGAATGATTTATGAAAAGAACCAAGTAATCCTTGAATCAGGATTAAAACCCGTAATTTTGGACATCCTGAATGGACGATATAAAATAGATTTTTTTTCTTCTTCTTTCTTGTGAATCTTTTAGCGTGGTCATGAATTGGGATTGGATCCTTTGGCATACTTATGGTGGCTCGTACTAGTCGGTCAGCTCATAAATTTCCCATTAACGAAAGAACGTACATACCAGGGAAGTTCACTGAAATGAGTGGAATATGCTACCTTATTTGTAAGGCATACTCCAGAAAAGTAACTTAAGAAGCAAAACGATGAATTTTCAATCCTTCTTTTAGTCAAAATGCTACAGTACTTGCAATACATACGGCTTGAAACTCAATTGCAACGCAAGGTGCTAATACTACGATACTAATACTGCGATTTTTCAAAAGCATTCAATTGTGACATTTTTTACCGTATCAAAGCAAGCAAATAAAATATTTTCCTCTATCCTAGAACATACAAATAGCATATATTCAACTATCAAAAAACATGCGAGTGTCACATTTTGCCACTTTTCAGAAATAACCATGCAAAAAGGACTTTTGCGATTTGCAATTTACAAAATAAACAGGAAACGATAGTTTGAAACTTTTTAAAACCTTTGGGTAGGAAATAGTTACACATTTATTTTTTAAAAGGCTTTTTATATGAGTAATTTTGCATCTTAAGCCAGTTTTCTATATGATGACCATAGACCATGGTCCAGTTTAGGGTTTGTCCGTTTGAAATGGACCCTCATGCAGAAGGACATAAATTCAACACTATGTTTTATTGCTTTTTAAGAATCTTCATTCTGTTATGGAGCATCCCTCTCTCTTTCTCTCTCACTCTCCTCAAAAATATCATGGACGCTTACGTATTCACGATTCACGATTCGCGATTCACGATTCACTTTGCAATCCTGCTCGTAAAAGGGTAACATGAACTACAAACGGCAAGCGTAAGACTGGAGGCTGGAAACTGCGCTAGCGGTAGCTCAAAGCTGAAAAGTTATGGCTCTTAAAATGCTTTATACTTCCCGCTTAAATTGCCCTTAAAGTAAATTGCATTGAATTACTATTATTCAGTCCGTAAGCGTGCTTGCGTAACTGGGATAAATTTCCATCAAAATATGAAATTAAATAAGCGCCAGAGCATTTAAATTCACACTCGGCTATAATTCCTCAGTGTTTGTAAATAAATGGGTAAAGGAAGGATAGTAGGAGCGTAGTATATATGATAGTAGGGAGGGGGAGGCTATAGATATATTTGGCACTTTTACATAGAAAAACTGGGTCCCTAGGGTTGTATAAGTATATGCATTGAGTCTGTCCCTATAATTGTAGGGTGCTTATAGTTATGTATGAATCGTATTTATAGCAATCCCGTAGAGAGCTTATTTATATGTTCTTCTGTTTACCGTGGAAAGTAGTAATAGTACGAGCGCTTTGAGAGCTGACTGGCTGACACTGCTGCCAAAACGATAACTTAACTGCAAAGCCTATTAAAGTTTTCAATAAGAAGATCAAGTGGGCGTTCTGTGAAAGGGAACGAAAGGAGGTAGAATGGACGATGCCGATTGACGGTGACAAACCCAAAGAGATTTTCTGCATACGTACACGTATATGTGCCTGAGGATCAGCGACGAATTTCCTCGAATGAAATACGCATAGGAGCCTCGCAATTATGACGGCATCCGTAGTAATATGTAAAAGTGCAATAATAAATATGCAAAAACCTGATTGGTACATTTTCAGACGAGCATGAAGTAAAACTAAAACATAAATTATTGCTATCAAAAATCATCAAAAAACAAAACACGTTTTTTCAGAAGGGCAAAACAAAAATTGCTTAAAACTGTAGTTAAACATGAAAATAACTTTTTTGAAATATATTCAAGAGTAAAAAATGTTATTTAAACGATCATCAAAGAAGCTACAAGTATTAGTTTTGGATTTTCAAAAATATCAAACATGAAATGAACATAATGAAGATCAACATATTTACTGACATCAAAAGGGTCGCAATTTAGAAAGGAAGTTGTTTGGATCTAATCGTCTGTTCAATGTTTTTTTAAACGACTATTTAATGTGTGTAATATGTGCAAGACCCCAAATGTGCTCCCAAACTACGTCTATCCTTATAGCAAGTACTTAAAGACGAGTAAGTGTGGGCTGCGGACGGGAGTACAGAGGGAATAAAAAAAAGGAAGCAATAATGTAAGTCAACTTAATCCATGAAAGTCTACTTCTCGTTCAGTGCAGGGTGCAGTTGGATGGTTTCGCTGAACTGAGAGAAAGTAAATCAGAGAGAGAGAGAGAGAAAAAGTAGGAGTAGAAAGTAGGGAGTCCAAGTGAATTTCTGTATTTGTATTCGGAATAATGTTGTTCTCCATAGTGCTGGGACGGCTTCTGCTCTAGCAGTGTGTCTGCCTTGGTGTCCCTGCCGTAGCTGTGGACGGAGGTAGAATGGGAGTGGGAAGTAGGGACGTATAAGTTGAGCCATTTATCAGGAAAGCTGATGGCAGTGTTTAAAGCTGCCTCCCTTCTCTCCGACTCTCTCTCTCTCCCTCACTGATCCTCCACGTACGTGACTTATGCTCGATGCTTGAATTTTGGTCTCAGGTGTGCCCATTAGCAGACACTAGACACATTCAATGTTTTTCTCTCCATCCTAATCTTAAAGTACACCAAAACCCCAGATGAATGGATCAATCCGTAACTTACACTTATTCCCTTATTTCCTCTAGCACAGATTTCCCAGAAACATTCATCTCTAGCTCTACTTTCACTTCCTTCCCTTCCACGAACGGATGCTTCCTTTCTCTCTGAATCCAATTCCTCCCTAGTAGTTTACTTATTTAACTTGGCAAGGTGGTCTACGTCATCTCTGAACGTTTTAAATATACTCTGTATCTATCTCCGGGTCTAAGTATGCTCAGAAACATTTGACAGTACAGAAATAAATAGCGCTTTCTCCTTGATAAGCAAGTTACTCTTTGTAGAATGCCGAGAGACTGTAGTGTGAAGGAGGATGGCGGATCTGTAAAATAGAATTGTGAGGAAGGGTGGTAATGAGGTTGAATGGAGAAAGTAGAGAAAGTAGAGAGCTGTGAGGACGAGTAAACGGAACAAGTGTGAACCATTAAAGCGTTTAGATTTTCTATTGAAAGAGTTTTCATGTCCTTGTCGACTTCAACTTGGTAGCACTGCACCTCAGGGGAAAACCCAGCTCAAGAAATTCCTATGAATATCTCACTGTCCCTACACTCCGCACAACATTTCAATTCCTATGTCTAATAGGAAAATGATCTGCACCCATAGTATCTCAAGTTTATTCACGTATATGCACAAGACAGTCTGAATTGTTCTTGTGGAAAATTTCTTTATTTTAAGTGGATGTAAAGTGTACACATATGTATGTAAGTCAGGCCAATGCAATGCAAAGATCTCTCTCTATATATACCTGCACAGTCAGTAAATAGAAACTATTATACAATGAGCATCCGCACAGTTGGTTTGTTTTAGCTTGGCTTGACTCATCCGCTGATGCTTGAGTGACCTTCTCCTACCCTCACGTCTCACTACACAACAGTCAGCAGCAAGCAAGAATCTCCAATCTCCAAGAATCGCGAGTCAAGAGAAGACTTTTCCTAAGCCAGTGCCATCCGATATCGCAGAGGATGAGTGGTTCTAAGTCCTTGGCAACGTACATATATAAATATAGGCATAAGACCTAGCGAATCACAAACATCAAAACCTGCTTGCTTTCATCTATTTCTATTTTTTATTTGCTTCGTGTCTCTGCCGGTCCTTGTACGTTTCCTATGGCTGGGACATCACTTTCCCTTTACTGTCGCTGCCATATATATTTATCAGCAAAGTCTCGTCGGTCTTCTGTTTGTAAGTTTAGTTTGTGGAACAAAGTTAGATGTATACAGTGTACTGTGTCTATTGAAAGAAAAATTATGCTTTCCATATATGCACATATGTATATATTGGGTCTGGATATATAGAGTATATGAATGCACCTATATATACATACCCAGCTAGACCTGGTGTTGACATGAACCTTTTAAACGGCCGTACATGCGCTACTTTGAGTGCATCTTGTTCAAAATGTAAGACAGTTACTGCTCCTTCTGCGTTCATTCTTTCACGTACGCACAGTGGATGATGAGGCCCTGATCTGTCCACCGTTACATCAAATTAAAATGGAGTGTTGGATTATTTATAAGCTCATAGATGTGTAAACTGTAAATTGCATGAAACGAAGGCACTGATGATTTACACAAGAAATGCCATAGAAAGAATGCCAAATTATAATTCTAGTGAAGTAATGCCGCTGTACAAATGTGACAGGTAAAAATAATCGTAATGAAGTTGTGATTGTGTGAGCTGAGAAAAAATCGACTAAACATAGAGAGAGTGATGGGTATATAGTAATTTATTTTCAATCTGTAATGATTCTCATAGACGAAATGGAGAAATGAAAAGGAAGCGTAAATTCAAATCCCTACGCACAGTGGCACTTTCTCATTGTCAACTTATCGGTGGAATTCCAACTGATTTCTCAGAATCCTATGTACCTATATGTATGGATGCTCAAGCATGTTCGCATACGTAGACAGTCATTTTTATGGTAGTGATTGCAATTTATTTCCGTCACTGACTTTATATACGTATATCCATGGGTATGGAGCTCAGTGAAAGTGTGTACCGAGGCGACAATTTTTCTTCGTAGACGGGAAAAGATAAGCCACGCAAAACCAATCATCATTCGTACAAGTCTAATAATCCTCAATGTGTTTCTGGAGGCAGAGAGTCAAAAGTACCCAGGAAGGTTTATGAAGACCTGACACGTTTCATTGTCTCACATAAAGATTGCCAGGTGATCCATGTGAATTCATAAAATATTCCATGCACTTTCCATCCCAGCGCCAATTTATAGGTCAACCCTGCCAGTCCATAGAACCTACGTAAGCTTGTTCGTATATATGTATATTGGGATTTTTGGGATGCGTGGATGATCTGTGTGTGAGTAGCGTAGAGAGAGAGTTTTTGGAGTGGATGTGCGGCTATCGGTTTCATACTGTTCTTACATGTTCCATTCCTTTGACAAACTCGTTGTCAATAATAAATCTATGTTGACAGGAACGGATGATCCTCACTACTCATACTCTATATTTCTTATCCCCGTCCCTCTCACTTAACCCACCGATAGACTCTGGCCATAGAAAATTTGATGGTAGTACCGCTGCTCTCTGAATACTAAACCCAAATCCAACGTCCCGTAGGTGAGCGGAGGACATTGGTTATTCCTCATTCGTCATTCATCCCCATGTTATGCTCGACGAGCAGAAATAAATCTCTCTCTATATGGAACAACCTATTTTCTTTACAACTGGAATAAACTGTAAAAATCACGTGCATTTGCACATCTGCACAGATTTTTCTCTTCCTTTCTCTCTCCGTAGGGTATTGCAACATCCATTTTACATTGCACCAAAAAAGTTTCCTCCACTGTATTACGCTGATTTCACTACTAAACTGTAGCCCAACTGAATATGTAGCAGTCTTGCTCAACGTTTTAATTATTTTTGTGGTGAGAAAATATATCTATAGGTAGGTACTTTCTCCCCAACTAATCAGCCTCGAGGTGAAATACTGATAGCGTAATGTGAGACTATCAGATGTAGACGAAGGCTTAAGCGAAATGTAGACACGTACAATTACTTTAAGTTCTTTCAGCTATCACAAAAGAACTGCCATTATTTTGAACGCATAAATGAAGTATGAAGTTTGTGTTAGTTCTGGAGATGTTCACACATAGTTTAGACTGGTAGGTGTTAACTGTAGAAGGGAAAGCGACGGATAAAATCTGGTATTGTTCGAGTTATATAAATGTACATAGGTACTTGTGTATCCACTTTCATTTCTACTACAACATGGTCTCCATTTACTTGCCTAGATGCACAACAAAGCGATTTGAAGTGAAATGTATGTAGGTATGTGAGCAAAGTACACACACACACACGAATACCCACAGTATTTTTCTACTGTCACTGAACTGTGGGTTAAGCTTTAAGCCAGTATGCTTTACGTTTCTATGGACAGCATGGCCATTCAGCCGTTTATCTCTCGTTTGAGCCTAACAAAAGAAAGGAAAATAGATGGACACGCATTTACCATACACACGGATTACATAATGGGGTCTCACATATCTACAAATCTATAGATTTAGCAATCCACACAACGCCGAAAGAGCATATTGTACATAGTTATAGCTATGAATTTGCAACTCGCTGTTTTGAGATTGAAATGGGCAGTACACTTGGAAAGGAAAGGTGGCAGGCGGTGGGGTTTATTTTTGAAATCACGAGTTTTGAAGATTCAACGCATGTAGAAGAATCCCATACACTAGCTAATATCACATTTCATGCATCGAGAATCAGCCCATTCGTGTCTTCATGCATTTGCCGTGGGCGTTTAAACCAAAAATACCTTCCGACGGTTCTCAATATGTGCTGAAAATCAGGTAGAAGACGAAGCATTAGCTACCAGACTCGTTACATAACTATGTATAACAAAGGGAATGCAACTATGCACTTGAGCAGATGCACAAGAGAACATTAGGGTGTTTTCATGAAGGCATGAAATTGTCTGTAGAACGTTTCTAGAAAAAACAGCTACTGTGATTTCTTGTGGGACCAATGCAATTCACTAAAAGCACCATCTTTATAGAGAACTGCGTCTTAGAAGGTTCAGATATGCTGAAAATGCCAGGGGCGGAAGCCTCAGAAGACCAGCGTTTGTATAAACACAGATGCAGTAATGTATTTATTCAAGCCGAGGACGAGTTGAGTAGTGCGCTAAGTTTTTATTGATCACCCATGATATTTCTGGGTCTCATGTATCAATCCAGAGGGAAAAGAAGGAGAAAGCAAGGCTAATGTTAGTACACAGATTTAGGAATAACACACGCGTGACGGTTGCCCAGCATGCTCAATTTTACACAGCATTTGTTTAACCTAATCTTATCCACTATTAAAGTATTCTATGCTTCCCACTCACACTTCTCAGAGTTTATTCACTACTTAACTCGTACTCTCAACACAGAGTTCTTCCTCCAAGAAGATCCTGACCGGGGGCAGTGCAAATTTTGTAATTTTTGAAAAACTCCCGTGGCTTGGCAGGTTTGACCAGTAATTCTTGTCCTCAGGGTGCGTCACTACTAACTGCGCCTAACTCAATGTGCTATTTACAGAGTTAATGTCCATAATTTGTATCCTACTGTACACGACCGGGACGGATAATGATACAGATGCATTAGGCCGTGATTGTGTCGACTACCCTAAGATTTCAGAGAAATCGAACCCACGCCCGCAATGACGCAAAAGGCGTGCATACTAATGTAATTGTACGAAGCTAAAAGATTATGGCATTTACATATATGTACAAATCTCTATATCATGGCAGCTCTTTACAATAAGTTGTGCATGTCAGGTTGACATTGTAAAGCTTCTTGGGCATAATTCATGTCTGTCTACACACACAGAAACACACAACCACTTCAGAGCCACAAGTAAGTCTTATTAAACCATTAAACTCTCAGCTCACGCTCTACGGTCCCCGTTCCCTGTTAAGAACACATTCATTTACTTACTCAAACGACGGATATCCTATCGCCGTACACATTCATAACCCACAAGGTCCTAATCAAACCACATCTTTCTCTTTAATACAGATAATTATTTCCAGGAAAACAAACTAAATGAACTTTTCAGTCGTAATTCGAATAATTATTACGTAATCAAATCACTCATTAGTCACAAATGTCCAAATATTTCTTTCTCCGGCACAAATCAGAAAAACCCATTTTACTTGACTAATGACTTGTCTAGGAAGAAAACATGGTGCTCTCCTACCACGCTAGAGGAAGGGACCAATTGTGTTCATCATGTTACCAACTGGCTTCATCGCATACAAATTACTCGACTTTCGCTCAGTACACAACTTTTCACTTGAACACGACAGTCCTCTTTACTTTCTCCAACTACCCTTTATGCACTCCAGCACGAGGGCAACGTCAGAATTTTAGTAGGTAAACATACGTGATTTATATTTTATTGGATTTTGGAGGATGCCTACCTCCAGATTGGGAACTCTGTCACGAGCGAATGAAAGTAAGGCAGTGAAGTTTATAAACTTATGCTGCAACAAAATTTGTTGTCCATTCGTTAGTACTTCCCTTTTCATTTTTATTCAAATCCATCTTAAATCTATCTATAACATGCAAAAATGGCATGTCGGGATTAAGACAAGAGAATGAATAGAAAGGATTGTACTGACACATTATTATGTATAGTATTACCGCTTCTTCCAAAATGGGGAATAAGACTCAAGTTTTGATTTGTAACTCCAAAGGCTTTAATTATGATTCGTTTCCGTTGATTCTAGATTCCCTTTGGGCAATTGTGACTAAAGTCCTGTTCCAGAGCAGCTCAGAGGATTTATCCTCAAGATCAAAAGAAATTGAGAGTTACAATAAGCAACGGAGTTGGAGGAGAGGAGGGAGAAGCACACGTAGAAAGTAGTGTGAGACCAGAGTTGACTGTGTATATAGGGGTGACAAGATTGATGTGACTTTCTCCTACGTATGGAATGAATAGAAAAGATAAATTGGTCGTCAGCGAAATTGCAAGCTATTCGAGGTTGACATGGAAAGCATAGGTGAATCAACGGCTTGGAAGTAAACTGAGAGTGAACACCCGTGACACAGATATTAAGGCAAGATAAGTTCAAATAAATGAGCACAAGAAGGGCAGGCAGAGGGAGCATGAGAAAGACTTATAAGCATGAGAAAGGCCGTATAATGGATATGCATATCATCTTATACTTCTACAGCTTTGCAACACACAGGATCTCAATCCAAATTCAATAG
>JAQFZC010001394.1:0-30713 GCA_034695205.1 Dicyrtoma fusca
TATGTACTTACAGATAAATGTTCAATCATTTATCCGTGTTTTGTTTAAATAGCAATTTATGTTTTCAATTTATTTAATGAAGACAAAGACACCGTCAACCGTTCAGTCATTTGTCTTATTTTTGTTTTTATTTATTTGTTTTTGTTTGTGGTCACCACCACTAGTCAAGAGTCAAAGTAAATTAATGCCCGTGAGAAACTCGAAGTAAACTGCTAGGCAACTAGGTAGTGACAATGACAACTGAGCAAACATTGCATTGCTTCAGATTTTTGTCTCTACTTACTAATTACATTAATTTGACATTGTGTGAACACAATCATATATTGTTGGTCATAATGTTGGTGATATATATAATATTAATAAATCGTAGGCTAATATTGAATTTGTTATTTTTGATTTGGATACAAAGCTAACTAGTAAGCAGTAGCTTCTGAAGTGTTAAACACACTATGCATTGCATTATACTGTAACTGTACTAAACTAATGATTTGCTTTAGCACCAGAGACCAGTGAACTACTGAATACTGTTGGACTTTATCATTCCATGGCCATGGCTGAACTAGCTGCTGAAGATTGTTCTCAGAGGAGTATTTCTAAATCGAAGAAGGACATTTCTTTAGTTAAAAAACCAAAGGTAAGTTGTTGTAAGTCACAGAGTGGGTTACAGGATAGGTAGATATTCATCAATGAATGCATAACTTAGTTGGTTATTCTATAATTTCCAAATTCAATGCAGGAGATCTGCTTTATAGAATATCGAACCTGTTGGTTTTTGTCAATTTTCAGTGTACAGAAAGTTTTCGTTGATTTTCTAGATTAATTTGTGTATTCGGGTTTTAAAACTTTCAGATTCCTACGGCGAACTTGGTGGATGCATTGATTGAGCATAATAAAGCTTTGGATGAAAAACTAGGACGTTTTGAAGCTGAAGAACAAAAGAAAAGTGATCAAATTAAGGAGTTAAAAAATTCTGCAGATGAGCTTCGAAAAAAATTAAAACACGTCGACGACGAATTTGAAGATCTGCAAGAATTAAAAACAGATAGCGATGGAACTAGTCAACACATTCAGACTTTGATAACTACGTACGAGAGACTAAAACAAGATGAAAAACAATTTAAAGAAATGTGCCATGACGAATTGGAAAGATTACAAGCCATGTCAGCTCAAGCTGGTAAAGATTCCTATTTATAGCGTAGCTAAATACCAATATCGACCTATAGCTAATTCATATTTTCATATATCAAGTTCACCAGTTTCAGTTATTTTCGAATCACTGAGCCCATAATGTACAAATTTACAATGAGAGGCGTAATATTAATACGTGTGCCGTAATTTCAAATTAAACTAAATTTTTGGTGGTCTTTGCAGATGACAGAGAATCACCACAAGGGGAAATTCAGTCACAGTTAGATCGTGCCAAAGGAAAGTTGGAAGCAGGTCGTCGCGAACTGGCGTTGATTAGTAGAAATTTAGCTACACTACAACGACAAATAGACCAGGTTCCAAATAGAACTGAACTGCGTGAGTACAGACTACGATTTGCAGAGTTGTATAATCAAGGTATGTTGACTTTGTTCATAACAGCTTACAATATTTTTTTTTACTTGACTTCATAGGTTCTATAATTGCGATAAGATTACTTAATTGCTAAATGCCCTAAACTGATGTTTTTATCGGTTGTTGTGATTTCAGTTTCAGCAACACATCGTCAAACAAAACAATTCTTTAGCTTATACAATTCATTAGAAGATACAAAACGATATCTAGAAAAAGAACTTTCATTGCTCAATTCCATTGTTGATTCGTACCAACTGTAAGTTTACCTGTTTTTGATGTTACTTAAAATGAGGAATCTGAAGAGTTTTGTTCAATGACACCTTGTGATAATTGTATATTGTTGTGAATAGAGCATGTCACACACCATCCGGAAGAGAAGAGTTTTCGCGTCAGCTTTCCACTTTGTACGATGGAATGAAAGAAACTTGCTCCAAAGTTGACAAACGTCATCAAACAGAAAAATTTACAGGTAAATAACGAGATCTTCGTACAATTTATAAAATTTATTCAACGTGGCTACTTTATGTAAAAAAACAACTTGAGCGTTGTTAGTTGTTATATTTATGAGCTATGAATGCCAACGCATTTGTTTTTCGATTGTAAGTTAATAACTAAACTGAAGGTTTAGATTTTGCGTTTGTTTAGTATGTACTCGTGGTTGTTGTATAAGCACGTCTTAGTAATGCGACATGCGACGATATAAGTGTATTTAGATTCAGTTGTTTCGTAATTTTGCATTAAAGTGAAATATTTTAAACTGAATTTCAGCAATGACATCTTCATACGAGTAAAATACCTCAACTAATGCATACTTAAAGTTTAACGCTTTTTAGCTTTGTAGCTATGACGTTTTAATTCTCTTCCATGTTGAGGCATTGCATTTATTGGTTGTTTGTTGGTATTGATTGTTACCTATGTTCATGTTGAGAATTCAAAGGCACATTTTATTTTGCCTTTTATTTTTATTGATTTACAGTGGCAAAACTGCAACAGGAATTACAGGGACTAGTGGAACAAAAAGTGGCCTATGAAAAATGTTTACGAGACTTGGAATATGAATGTAAGGTGAATGATCAGCTCTTAGCAACGTGCAAAAAACTTCAAGCCAAAAAACAGTAATTTGCTTTTCATATTAAGTTTCTTTTACACGATAACCGTTGACCGTAAAACACATTAATTAAATAATGATATTATTATGTACATCGCAATTGGTCTCGTCCTCACATACCAATACACGCACTCAATTTACCTGACTGTGTAATGTTAATCGATTTTTTCAAGCACTTTGTTTCAATCAGTGCGCATTGTAGTAAACGGAACGGTATTTTAATTTGGAATAATAAGTTGTATAGAGCTCTGTCTACAGTCAAGCGAGCTATTGTGCGTTGCGCTCATATTCACAATCAAACGAGATTGAATTATGTCATCACATCACATCCGAGTCCATTTATGAATTTATTCTATCTTTGTACCTTCCGAGAACTGTATAAATGGGAATGGACATTTTTATTGTCACACATATTCTATGCTACGAGTTTATAGAATTTACGAGTTTACATTAAAACTGCAATTTCGAATTTAATCCTACGCTTACGTTTCATCGCTGAATATATATACACTTAAGTGTCTGTCTCCTTTCCATCCATTTTTGTACTTGACTAAATTGAACTAAATTCGCATCCTCCTGCATAAAAAACTGTATTTAATCATAAAATGTTGAAATTCTTTCACACTATCCCTATTCTCTGTACAACTAGTGTTTTCCAATATTAAATGTTTATCGCGGACGGAGTAGAGGACATTGTGAGAGAATTTATTGCAGTAAAAGTCTGTCGTCGCGGTATGCTATTATAATAATCTGACTTTTCTCAGTCTACTTGAAGCACTTCAGAATGCAGAAGCAAAAGTATGTACTTTGTACTACATTGTGACGTACTTCACAGAAGTTTCATGAGTAGTAAGTCGTAAGTAGGAAGTATGTCATGGAAGTTATGCATGTGTTTAATCAAATTAATGAAGAAAAGGAGATTACCTAGAAGACGACTGTTCTAAAGTCCAAGAAAAACATGACGTCGCTCTGAATAATCACAAATCGCTGAAGAAGAACAACCATTTGACGTTCACAAACCTAGAAACCCTGAGTCAACATTCTCAACATTAGATGTCAGACCGTTGCCCTCAGTACCCGAATTATCTGTACCAGTCCCAGCACCTCTTTTAGACTCTTCCCCACATTGCATCGAATTGTACTGGATTGCCGTGTAATACACTGAAAATTTTTATAAGTAGGTAATTAATTCGCTGTAATGTCTGTAGATTGGAGATTGTACAGACAACATAAAATTGAATTCATGTCTCCAAAGTATCTATTCAAGGAATAACGAATGAATAATTATATAATTTTCCTCATTTATAAAAACCTATCCCCTTTTGAATTTCGAATCACTAATACTTACTTAGTAACAATCGCCACATTTCAAAGAATTATATAAACAAAATGAAGAAAAAGAAATTTCATTTCTCAATTTGTTTGGGCAGCATACAGCCTACAGATTCTGTAGCAGAAGGTTTGGGACTTTGCAAGCCGTCTTCAGATTCAGACATTCAAAGCCTCTGTGCCTCCTACTTGCGTATTTCTATCTCTATACGGTGCACATTAATATGTGTGTTCCGTGCCATGTGGTAATTGCCAATTTTATTGCACATGGTAGGTTACCTAGAGGTTTTAGCTAGAACTTTAGACGAAAAAGAAAATTCTCCTTTTGATTATATACTCTTTGAGTCTATTATGTCTGAAGGAGAGAGAGAGAGAGAGAGGGAGAGGAAAGAAAAGTTGAATAGAATATTATTTGCAACATTATAATGGTTAATATTATTACTTACGCCAAAAGGGCAAAGGCTCGAGTAGCTGAGCACGAAAATTTATATAATTAACTCTAGTATTCAATTGAAAGTTCAGTCAAGTTTAAAGGACTGTAACAAACTACGGTACGCATTCAGTATTCAGTTGAGCCATATCCCCACTACTTGCAGATATAGATGTAGATACACCAGTACGATGTAGGACATATAATTCCATTATAGATTTCCCCTTGCATTTTTTAAGTAGACTGGTAATTCTGATGTATCTATATGCTTCCACTAAGGAACTGCAGAAGGAGACGTTACATACACGTGTACCTATACGTATGTTTAATAAGAGACTCCGCTCAGGATACACAGAGTGAATAAGCAATAAAGGAGATGATGAACTTTTAGCATTTATACAAGTGTTTTACGATCACACATAGACTGTCTCTCTCCTTCAAGTATACTCATAAGTTCTACTAACTACAAAGAGTAGAAGGTGTCTGTCATTATGTGTATACTTAAAAGTACGTGCATATAGGCATAGATGTATGACTTTTGACTTAAAGATGTAATTTAATACTGTCGGTGTTGGTAACGGTCGGCGGTATTACACTTGATAATCTAGCATTATTTTATTTTATTTTACTTTAATTCAGTTGGTGCTGACGGTGGCAGTGACGAGTGCGCTGTCCATAATCTCAATCTCGTTCCCTTTATAGCTTCTGTCTGAGTCTGAGTCTTGCTTGGACTCTGGGAAATGGAAATGGAAATGAAGCAATAAGCTTTTAGAAACAACAGAACTTGTAGCATTTCGACATAATGCAGAATTAGCTATTTACCATGGCATGCCATATTGCAGAGAATTCCTTAGCAATCGCAATCGGAAAATCCGAATCCCAGTCTCAGTCTGACTCTGACGCTGCTGGCGGAGCAATGAAGCCATTTAACTTGGACATTTCCCTCTTTAATTGTAATAAAGTCGAGTCTATGGGAATGGCATATGGCTTGGCTGTATGCATCACAATCTTGTAGGTATTCTTCTTCTACTAGGCTCTGCAAAATAAGTACAATTCCTCTTTCGCTTCTATTTATCATAAAACAATAATAATAATTATTATTATTTCCCCTTGAAACAATAGCCATGCCAAAGTATGTATGTGTGTATAGATGATATAACTTATTTTATATTATGTGCTTCTATACCATATTAGGTTTTATAAGACAGGCAACCGACACCAACTCAACTTTAACTGCCGGCTGACGACGGCGACGACCCGGCCGGGCCGGCATTCGACATTCGGCATTCGATATTCATTCATGTAGAGTATCGTTACCAGACTCTGTATCTGTAAAAAATACTGGGCTACACAAGGGGGACGTGTGATGGCAAATGGCACAACAGAGGCGACTATTAAATTAGCTATACTCACATTCATCCAGGATAAAATAGAGGCCTAGGTACATGTGTAGTACCTACATGTAAATTGGAAATGTAAATGCGTAATCTGAGCTGAGGAAGCTTTAAGAGAACAAAATCCGGTGGTACTTTATATATTTATGCGTGGAATGACTGAGTTGGTACTTAAAATAAAAATAAAATAGTATCTTTACGGGTGGATTATGAAAGGGATGTTTGATGGTTGTTTTTCTGAAGGCTCCTTAAGGATTCAATTTGATTTGGCTACACTCTGCTTTGATATGCTCTGCCTCTGCTTAGGCTCTGTTCCGTTCCAGTTCCCAGTCAAGCAGTGGGGTGCATGGTATGGTGACTGTGCTCAGTTCTTCACTCTTCTGATTTCAATTTAATTTTTTAGCATGTATTATCATCTTCTCTCCCATGGATATGACTAATATACCTATATATATAGCTACAGCCCTGGATGTGGCTCCGGTCGCATAATATAACAATGATACATACACGTGCAGTGTAACTTTATCCCTGAGATAGGTTTTAGTTTCAATTCCATGCATAAGTACCTATATTATATCCTTTTGCTTCCCTACTGTGTATTTATTAGAAGGACAAACTCAAACTGCTATGCTGGAGTCTGAGGAATTTGAATTTCGCAATCGGATCCAGTATATAAGTGTATATAACCGTCGTTTTGTTCTAAGAAGGACGGGCTCTGTAGAAGCTCTTACGAAGGAAACCTACATAATCCAGCTATTTATTATACATTACTCGACTCGACTTGGAGTCGAAAATCTCCATCGTAAATTTGATAATTTGATAATAGTAATAAAACAAAAAACTTTTAGCTTGCATAACTGTATGGTTATAATATTATTATTATGAAATGGAATGGGTTGTGTGCATGGTGAACTGGTCCTAATAGTATATGTATGGTCCTGTCTTGAGAAGGAAGACTTGGACTTACTAAAACTGGAATGAATACACTTACAGATATAACGAGAGTGAATTTTTTTTTTAGAATTACCATTAAACTGGGTATAGAGTAACAAAAGAATTAGAATGATCGTTTCATACGAGAAGGAACACGAACATACGACACGACACGATGCGACGGTGAAAGATTTGACTTGAGCCGTTGCCATTCCAAGTCCCGCTGGACTCAAAACTGAAATACCTCCTCAGATCTTAAGTTATAGAATAAAGTTTGATGCACAACTTTTGTATAAGAGGAATCTACCTTTAGCGCACAGGTCAGACGATAGTAGGTATACTCCAGCAGGTACCTACCTATACTACATAAATTCTAACTAGCATAGTAAAAAAAACCCATCCAAAATACCCAAGTGTAAATAGTACCCAAAAAACTCAAACTGGCAAAAATTCGTTTAAGTATAAAATGTACAAATAGACAGTATGTACGTGTCGTATGTATGTACATTGCAGGTATCTTGAGATATACGTATAATTAAATATATATGCATGATATTTCCATTCTCTTCTATTCTATAAAGCATCCCTAGGGGAATGCCAAAGATTTAATTCAATGTGTATGTGTAATGAGTATGATAATAAGAAAATTTCCAGTTCCGCCTAGTTGATCACATCCTCAATCCGTCCACAACTCAAGCAAGAAAAGCTAAAAAAAAAAGAAAGAAAAAAAAGGACAAATCCACATAGCATCACATCGTCGTCAGATCCAAGATCCAATCCAGTCAAATACATAAAAAATGAAAATGTGTAGACAAGAAAACATGACGACGAATGCGACTTCGACTACGACAAGCCAGACAGAGAGAGAGAGAGAAAGAGAAAGAGAGAGAGAGAGAGTAGGGGGGAGGGGATTGAGAGGAAATAAAAAGCCATGATAGTTAAGTCAAGT
Organism: Dicyrtoma fusca; assembly: GCA_034695205.1. Lineage (NCBI taxonomy): Eukaryota > Metazoa > Arthropoda > Collembola > Symphypleona > Dicyrtomidae > Dicyrtoma > Dicyrtoma fusca. The sequence continues at coordinate 7,704 of JAQFZC010001394.1, forward strand.
CGAAACTCAAACTGAAAATGCTCGTAATAGCAACATTACGCATATTTTATCCCCTAAGACTCGGAACATAAACTTACATCTGCATTCTAATATACGTTTTGTTAGGTGTGTAACTTCCCCAGAAATGCTGAGCTGTAGACTGTAGAATATATATATATTTACAGAATCACTTTACTTTATGCACCTAAACATCAACATACCTTTCATACCTACAGAAGATAATTATGTACATACATAGGTACTGACTGGTAGCTTTCCGTGGATGTGGATATGGATTCAATATAAATGTTGTGCACAAATAAGCACTAAATGATTACCATACAATATATTCTAAAAAATTATTGCCCATTCCTGTTACCTATGGAGCCCATAAACTGAAAGTTGAATTGAACGTTGAACCAGCGTCTACATAGTAGGTCCAGCATCAGTCAGCCAGTGCCAGTGCCAGTAGTAGTGCAGTGTAGTAGGTTTCTCGACCATAGCATAGACATGACCGTTCATGACATGAAATTTCCGGGCCGGCCAACAGCCAAATCCAAATCCAAAGCCAGATCCAGCAAACGAATTTAATTTAGTTGAAATAAAATGGTATCATTCCTGATTACTTTCATGAAAATGGTCTAGAAAAGAAAACATAAAGGGACTCTCAACTTTTTATTTAATGTAGGTAGGTACATAGGTATGTAGTTGATGTATGTAGGCACTTACATACACAAACACCTTCTCAACATTTGCCAAAGCTACCAAATGGCTAACAAGGCCAAAAGGCACGGAGAAATACAGGAAAAATGTAACGAACTGACTCGTGAGAGAGAAGGAACCAAGAGGAACGTAAATGATAAACTCTTTACTCTCCTCAGCCTCGTAATCGTAATATTGATTAATAAATATAAACACAAAAGCATTCTAATAAAATATTACGACTACAGCGACATTCACATCTCCCCCATGAAAGCTGCATAGGTATAGATTATAGAAATAATAATAAAATTTGCGATTTGCGAATTATTACGATTGACGATTACGGCATTACAGGGTTAGTTCATTGTTTAATACTCACTTGAGTTCTGGCTGTTCTCTCCGGTGATATCTGTATTTGTACACTTGGATCTCTTGGATTTTGGAAGGTGGATATGTATAGGTATAGGTTTGTGGACTTGCCATTACAATTGCACCATTATTGTCTGCTCGTATGTACATACATACATACATACATACATACATACATACATACATACATACATACATACATACATACATACATACTACATACGTAGGTACTTTTGTGGCTTATATGTATACATGGAACTGATACGCGATACATCATAAAACGGTTCGTTACGTGCTACTTTTATTTTTATTATAGTCCATGAATTATTAGTTGACTTACTGACTTTAACCGGAAACGATCCCCGTCTCTTCCTTTCCTTCCACAGTTTCTTTTTTTTGTGTGTTCAGTCTCAAAATCCATGTTGCTATCCCTCATTTAAGAGAGCGGACACCAGTAGATAGGTGCTCAGTGATATATTTCCCTGAAATTCAAAATTTTTATCTTGACAACAGAGAATACTTGTTGGTGTGCATGCATTCCTATAGGTTTCAGCAAACCACGCTTACATAACTTTTTGATTTGACTTTTGACTTGAATTCCGTTTTTTGCCCGTTTGTTTTTTGCTCCGAAAATCTTTTTCGTTTCCCCCCCTTTTGACTTGACTCAAATTAAACGGATTACAGATTACACAGAAACACAGAGTCCGTGATAGTAATAGTATAGATCCAAATCTAAGACTTGCGAATCCTTTCATAATTAATATTGATAGTAAGGCCATGCCAGTTTGGCAGATATATAGCCCAGACGTATCAAAGTCGAGCCAAAAGTAAAGCTCAAAAAGGAAATCCTACTTGGGGAAGGTAATGGTATAAATTTAGGATTATAGAGTTGGTACAGTATAGATAGTCTGTGCATACTGAGCATACAGTAAGAATAAAAGAGAACTGGAGGATAATTACTGATCATTAGTCGGTGATTGCAGTGTAAAACCACCTCGAAAAAAAAATGTTCACAGAAGAGAACACAATAAGAGCTTTATTCAGATCCATGGGTAGGAAATACATATATGATTATTGCACATGTTTTTTTTTACCTTTTACCTTTCTTGGCTTTTGTACAAATAACACGTAAAAAAAGTCAAGTTAATATCTTTTTGATTTCTGATTCAGTTATAAATGAGGTTGTCGGTTGTCTGTCTGTCTAGCTATCTGTCTAGTCTGTGGTTGATGAAAATGTTTTCAGTTAGTATCTTTTCTGTCTCGATCTCGACTCTGTCTTTCTCTCTCTCTCTCTCTCTCTCTCTCTCTCTCTCTCTCTCTACCCCTTTACCTTCACATACCTTAGCTCACTTACCAGCTTCTTACAGTGCATTACATCTAGAAGTTACATCTGTCGGCCTGTCTGTGTAAAATGCAAAAACTTTAAAGCATTCGATGACTGATTACACTAACAATCCCACCACGTACACACTCTCCTGCCCATTTGCCATTTGTTATTTTGCTATTTGCATTGGATCCATGATTTTTACCAAGTTGAACTTTTTTACCTTCAAAATAATAGCAGCCGTTTTGTACACCATTTTCATATTTTTGTATTACAATCAAGGAACACGTCATAGTACATATAGGTAGGCACATCAGAAATCGCCAGGCCTGGCTATATACCAGGACATCCAATGCTGTAGGACCGGAAGACCGGTGAATAGGCAATACTACCTACCTATAGTCCATAGCACCGGAATTACTTACAAGAGTGAGAGAAACAACTGCTACTGTTCAAAATTCCCTTATTCTTTTATTCTTCCTTGTCAATTTTGCCATACTATTGATATACAATAAAGAATTAAGAGTGGATATACTTGTATAAGTAAACAAGTAAATTCTTTAAGTATGGCATATAGGTATGGATTATGTATGTACATAGATAGGTTCGCCTCAATCCCTTGCACTGCACTGGAAATCTAAATTACCACATTAAGACAGTCTACATAAATGACGCAGGAAATTAGGCAGGTATACGAGAGCATTGAGTGAGTACAATTTGTACATCTGTATCTATAGCTCCCATTGAAAAAGTGCTAACTGCCAACAAGCAAGAAGCAAAAGTCAACTCGAATGCTTTACAGACAAATAGTTTGTGATTCTTATCATGGAATTAACATTCGAGCCGTTTCAACGGTCGAACGGTCACGTATTTTCTATTTCTTTGTACAACAACTCTGAAAAATCCGCATGATAGATGATGGATGGATGATATCTCATCGTCGGATGATGTGTGCACATTTACATACGTGCATGGTAAAGTTGAAGGTGGCATAATGCAGGAGGCAGTCCTAACAGTAGGTAAGGTGCAAACCAAAATGAATTTACAAACTCCTTCTCTCTCTCTCTCTCGTATCTGTAGTGTACTGCATTCCGCATTATGTACGTAGGTACCTAGTCGTCTTGAAATTCCAATTCTTACACATGGTGGGATTTTAAGGTAGTTGAATAAAGTTTTCTGCTAGAAATACAAAAAAAAAGGATTAATTACATTAGAATTTACATACATTTCTGTATATTTTTGAATAATATCCACTTTTACATTTGTTTTCCCTGCCTACTCCTGATACTGCAATGCATGCCCGTTAAATTGTGTAAAATAGTAAAAATTAATATTTTTTTAAATTACTCAACTTCTATACTTGATTTAAGGTACGATAATATATCTATATTTCCTTTCCTGAACTTACTGTACGTAGGTACATTCATTTTTTACGTTTGGATACATACCTGTATGTGCATATCATCTTTTGAGCAATGGGCCTGCGTGTGTTGCTGAGGGTTAACAGGAAAGTGTGGATTGTGGATGCGGAGGTGTATGAATCCAATTGCAATGTTGTTAATCCTCTCTCTCTCTCTGCCTCTGTCTGTGTCTATCTGTATTGCCGATGGAATGGTTGATGGGATGACTCGAGATGGAACTGTAATAAGAGTTAATGGATTTTTTACACGGATTTAATCAACAAGCTCTAATAGGTATAATAACTGTAGTGCTGAAGGAATTGTTGTAAAAGCAAGTATCGCTTCGTGATGTGAATTCCATGTTTTCACCATCGCATCGTTGAGCATTTCATCCTGATTCTCAAAATAGTGTGGTAGGGGTACCAGTCCCGTGAAGATTGTCTGTATGTATGTAGTACACTCGTTAGCCACCTCTATACCTGTAGACAGACAGGTACTCATACAATTTCCATAGACCACTTACAACTCGTCGGTGAAGAAGCATTGTGACGCTAGTCCAAACAATCAACTGACCCATGGATGGGTTTCGTTTCACTTAAAAGTGTAAAGGCCACTTTGGCTCACTTTTTTAAAGATGTAAATATAGTAGTTGTACGAATTTTAAAAGATTCTAAATAGCAGTTTTGCCATCTTTTAAAAAGTGGAAGTAGCAGGCTTATTTGATTTCACAATGTTTGAAAAGTTCAAATAGCAGTTTTACACTTTTTTGTAAACACATGGGCCAAAAGTTGTTGGGACTTAGGTAGGTCAAAATGTTTTCAACTAGGGACTGGACTTATGCCACAATGCTTCTTCCCCCACGACATACTTACATAAGTCTAACAGAATAGTATAGCCGGCAAACTACAGAGATATGACTTGGATCTAAATTACAAACTGCAAAAACTAAAAAAAAAATAAAGTTAATGGGCTTGAACTTTATTAAGGTAAAAGGTAATTAGTATTACTGCAACTCCACTACTGTTCCTACATGTAAGATATCTCAATTGTATTAAGTACGTGCATACAAATACCTACATATGCCTATACAAGACATGGTAAATTTTTGAGCGTGCAAATTTTTTCCCCCTTTTTTTTTTTATTAATCCCTGTAATTTTTGTGGATTGGATTCAATTGGATCGACGTGGTATGGATTGGATTGAATTGGACTCACTCACTCGTTTGTTTCGTACATGATAAAGTTTTTGATTTAAAATTTTCAATGCTCATTAGCTAGACGGGTCGAACAAGACGTTTTGATTTAACCATGTAGAATTCCGCTACTTCAAAAGTACTGATATGAGTACCGCATGCATATGTATGCTGATTTTAATCACACAAGTATCCATGGATGCTGTAAGTAATAGTATAGATAGTAGTGCGGATGCATGATAGGTATGGGATATATTCGATCTGTGTATAATTGCATATTCATAGTGGGAGACTGTCAAGTTTCCAAGGGAAATAAATAATTGCCAAATAACACTCGACTAACTGTAAGAATGTGGAGAGAAAATGTGTAATAGTGTAATGGATGCATCCCAGGAATTCCGAGGAATCCATAGACATTTTCATTCCTTATTCATACAGATTAATTCTATAGATATAGACCACATGCTATATTTGCTGCAGTTTTCCCTCTGTTAAAGGGACGGACACAGTTGGTGTTGGTATTGGATCTTGGTACTTGGGACTGGGTATGTATGTATGTCCATACGTAAGAACAACAATCCAAGAACAACTGACAACGGGATGCGGATGGTTTAGTATTTCAAGATTTCAACAAACTCACAGTTTCGTCACTCACTCCCTGTCAAAAGTCTTGTCTTGCCTTGTCTCTTCTGCTCTTTTCACTATTTTCTTTGCCAATGTATTATTATGCATTCCTATTTCTATTCCCCTCGACTCTTCTCTGTACGATGCTCATCCTTGGAGAGAGATATGCGTGAATGAGCTGTTAGTTTAAGTAGGGACTCCGTCTGTTCAGCTCTGTCTGGTCTGGTCTGGTGTTGGTCTACAGATAACTGTATAGAGAATGTGTATCTATAGAGAAAATTAGCATTTAGCTTTTCATTACCGTACATCACATACCTATTTATATATACCTACATACATACTACGATGCGATTCGTCTTTTTTAATTCTTTTCTCCATCTTTCTCTATGGTGTTTATAGAATATTGATGCATCTGCTAAATCTTGAGACTGAATCTGCATCGGATGCTGAGTCTGAATGAGCAGGGCAAATGATATTGTGTGTGTAGACTGAGAATGAGATTTACAATTACAGTGTGTTTTGTATATCTACGTATATATGCACCTATTGCAAGTTCTTCTTCCTTTTCTTCTTCTTGAGCCCCTCCGAATGTAAACAAGACAAATGCAGTTTTTTTCTAAGAAATTCCATCGTCGTTTTTTCCCCATTTTTTTCCCCTGAACTCCTTCTGCACAAATTATTACACAGGGAGTTGGTGTTGGTACATACATAGGACGGAACGTAGCTTCAGACTCTCTCGTCTCCTCTTTTCGTTCGATATGCATAATTTCATGTGGAAACTCTCATTATATCCGGTTTTCATTTTCCATTTACGAAAACCAGAAGATGAAATATTACTTACTGTAATGTAATTACCCACCACCATTGCAAAATACCAAAACTAAAGGAAAAAATATGAATAGAAGTTGGAATGAAGTGAATGAAAAATATTTTTACAAAATGCCATGTGATATAGCCAAAGTGACGTACAACTGAAGTACATTGGTACATACATACATAGTTGCGTACAGGCCCACGCTTCTTTTTCCACACAATAATGCCGACGACTGATATGCATAGCTTTGGTTGTTTTTGTTGTTATTGTTGCTACTTGTCTCCTTCCATCTTCCGTATGTCTTTCTGCATGCTTTTCTGTCTCATCAAAACTTAAAAATGAGAAGACGGAAGACGGAACTAATGTTTCCATTTTTTACACTAAATCTTTCCCCCATTTTGATAGGGAGATGTACCTATGTAGGTACGTGCATAGGCAGATATAGGCAACAATGTACGATGACGCGATAGCAATGAAACAATAAGCCGACATCCGACAGTCCGTCTACACTACAATGCCCGCCTTTAAAAGTGTTCACGTACGTACCTGTAATGTTATTTTTTAAAGGTTTTTTCCATCTCAAAACGTCACATAGGTTTGGGTAGGTATTTGGTCTTTGAAAAAATAAGAGTGCGATGCCAATTTATGTAGGTAGAATATTTATTTTTATTTCTTATACAAACTATCAGGACGGAGATATACATACAGATCTGATGTGAACGTGAGTCCCATTCCTATCACACACTGCACTTGGCTAAAAATAAACTGATGATCATACAAAAATAGAAGAAAGGGCAATTGAATAAAAAAAAACCTTAAAACGTAAAATGCTATACGGCACTTGAGCCTTCAAACGGGTTTCCTTCCTTTTAACTTGTAGCACGTAATACATAGTAGAGTACAGATGTTGGAAGGATCGATTTCAATGTATGTATAGGTATAAGAACTAAAGATAGGATTCGATTGTGCACCTATGAATAGGCCTCCCGATATTACAGGATAATGCTAATGCTAATAACCTTGCACCTACAATCAACAGATAACAAATGTATACGTACTGACATTGGACTGATTCTACAAGTGAGCCTATGACGGCTGCATACTGTGCGGTTCCCTTTGGTCTTGGTCTTGGGTTCAGGTTAAAAGGTTAGAAGATGTGTTGTCAGATTGGGATATTGAGAAAATACAAATAATGCGGACGAGACGAAGACGAGTGATCAAGTGGGTGGAGATGAAGGAGAATGATACACACACGAAGAAAAAAAAATTGAATGTAGTGGGAGTTGGGATTCTTAGATTGAAAAGACAAAAACTTATCTATTCAACTGAGTTAATTTTCATGTCTAGGTTTGCTACAAATAAAAGCCGAGTGCCACTTCCATCCCATCGTCAGTCACATTTTGTTTCTGTTTCTGTTCATTGCCACTGCAATGTAATGTTAACTGTACCCTGTTGTCTGGTTTAGTTTTATTCTAATTTGCTTTTGGGCTTTGACTTTGGGTGCTTGGGTCTCCGACGAATGCCTCCTTCTATCTTTGAATTGTAAGGAAGATGTTAGTGAATGAGATTTTAATTTTTTAATCCGACATCTTTGAACTCCTTCTTAATTATAGGAGGCACGTATGACGTAATGTTGATGTCTGTTGCCTTTGTACTCGCAAGGAGATTGACAGCCAGCTTCCACATTTATGTACTGAGCATAGTAGCAGTAGCAGTAGTGGTGGCAGAGCTAATATTAGAATCTACAGCTATAATAATTGTCCATAGTACCTACCTAGGTAGGTATGTAGGTACCGACGTTTCTTTATTCGAAACTAAAATGATCTGACGAAAAAAAAGCAACCGATATTTATTTCTGTATCCCCAGCGTGGAATGACTTTGTATAGAGAAATCATCCTAGCTCTCATTATATATGTAAATAAATTAAGGTCACAAAATGTTTTAGAGATTATGATTGACAGTGTAGGGATTATAATAATGATAATCATGCATGGAACGGTAGCTTAATCTTTGGGTCTCTTCGAGCTCAAGTTTTGTGTAGGTAAAGTTCTACCCAACTTCAGCTCAACTTTTGGTTTTGGAGTTCCTCTTCGTTTCTAAAACTGAAAATGAGAACTCATTTACATTTGGGTACGTGGAGTATAGTTGTATCGGCTTCAGTATCGGTAGCCGCCTTCGAGTTCATCGTTTCTTCTGTCAGAGTTGTGTACGTATGCTTACCACCTTGCTGCCTGGACCGGAATTTCAATAGTCCACGTCAAACTACGGGGACATAAAAGATACCGGTACCCTTATCCCGGGATCTATTAAATAATAGGCTTCATCATTTTATTTTGAAGGATAACAGTAATTGGTAGTAATTTAATTTGTTTACATTTCATTTGGCTACTGAACCTACATACATGCATACAAATATGTACATAACTGTGTTTTTTAGGGCTTATTCGTTTTTTCAACATCAATATTTATCGGGAGCTCTTTCAAAGAATTTTTGTTTTGTAATCTCTCAGATTTACAGAATCTTAAAACTAGCAAAACTATTACGATTGCAGCCCTTAATTTTGTAATTTTTTAGCAGTGCAGTGGAAACAATTTTAGAAAGCCGGAAAGACCGGCTTACTAATTCCCTGGTGGCGACAGAATGTATACACTCGAGTGATGAGCCGATTATTTGACTGGATTAAAAACAGAGCCAGAGTTACAGCTGTAATGGGCCTATCTTGGTTTGTATTCTGGGAATGTATCACTCTGCTCTGAATTTGCTAAGTGGCCACAGTCCAGGGCATTTACTCTCTCTAAAAAGTACTGAAAGGTAAAATAAAAATAGCCATGGACCAAAGTAAAAATCTGTAGAGATATCTGAAAGTGGTGAGCGTACAGCGTAGGTAGGTCGCCCAACTACTATTCTAATAGGTTTTCCCTTTCTCTCCCTCTTGCCTTTGGTTTTACTTGGCTAAGATGGATTTGAATCGAGATTGAGAAAAGGGGATTGAATTGGATTTGTTTGGTCTTGGAGAGTATTCCCGTTCCAGACAAGATAATTAGGAGATTAGTATTGTATGAGTAGACTTGATAAAAGCGTGTATGTAGAGACGAGTAGGTTTTAGCGACCGAGCTACGGAGACGACTGTAGGCAGAGATCCTCTTCCTCTGGTCAATGATGCCTGGTTCTTGGCTGTCTGGCTGGGAAGTTTTGGGAGGATGGAATGAGACAATGGAGAAGATGTGTAGACGAGATGAAGAAGTGGCGTTTTGGCGAGTGGTCCGTACATACGGAGAGCCCAGACTCTTCAATGATTATGTATTTAGTCTGGTCTGGTCTGCCTGGCTTTTGCTTGGCCTGCTGATGTTGGTGGTGTTGGTGGATGCGGTGGTGTTGGGATAGAATTGTGGAATAAACGAAACGAGTTCAACGACTCACCATGTCTGCAGTCTGCACAACTTTCCATCTTGCTGGATGGATGTTCATCCTTCATTCACGTCATTATGTGGCAGTGGCAGTGCAGTGGCTCTGCTGATCGGCAAATGCAATGAAATCGTTTCTCCTTGATTTCCCTTTCCTTTCCTTCCTTCAGGTTTTTCGTTTGTTTTTCACGACGGCTGGAATACCCATTAGCCATTACCATTCCTCCTACTATTCCCATTATCTACCTTTTCCCAGTCTACACTCAAGAGCAGTTGACTCACACTACGAATGCACGGCTACGGGGCTTCCCAACTATGACGTCATACGGACAGCATTTTTATAATGGACAAATACCATGTTTTGCACTCTTTCAAAATGATAAAGTTCCCATTTGCACTTCTTAAAAAGCCTGTTGTGCTATTTTACACCTTTCCAAAATGATAAAGTTGCCATTTGCACTTCTGAAAAAGGCTAGTGTACTATTTTACACCTTTTCAAAATGATAAAATTACTATTTGCACTTCTGAAAAAGGCTAATGAACTGTTTACACCTTTTTAAAATGATAAAATTGCCGCTTGCACTTCCGAAAAAGCATAATTTACTATATTACACCTTTTCATAATGATAAAATTGCTATTTGGACTTCTGAGAAATGCTAGTGTACTATTTTACGCCTTTTCAAAATGATAAAGTTGCCATTTGCACTTCTGAGAAATGCTAGTGTACCATTTTACACCTTTTCAAAATGATAAAATTACTATTTTCACTTCTGAAAAAGGCTAATGAACTGTTTTACACCTTTTCAAAATGTTACGTTTGCTATTTGCACTTCTGGAAAAGCCTAATGTACTATTTTACAGCTTTTCAAATGATAAAATTACTATTTACACTTCTGAAAAAGTTTAATGTACTAGTTTACATCTTTTCAAAATGATAAAATTGGGATATGCACTTCTGAAAAAGTCTAATGTGCTATTTTACACCTTTTCAAAATGTTCAGATCCTCATTTGTGCATTCGAAAAAGGATAATTTACTGTTGCACACCGTTTCAAAGTGTTAACTTCATTTACGCTTTTGGAAAGGCTAATTTAATCTTAATCCCTATGCATAGCTACGTGTATTCAAAATGTTTATTCTATTATTTGATTTTTTATTTGCAATAATCAGATTTATTTTTCCCCTTTTGAAAATGTTCAAACTCTGATGTGCCTTCTTTTGCAACAGCGTTCCACGCCTAAATTGCACAAGGTCATATTTGCAGGACTCTCACAGGCCACTCACTCTCCACAACTGCAATTTGTACGTATTTCATTGGGAACCGTCATATTCCTCTACCACAGACCTCACTAACGATGAGGAGAACTTTGAAAGTTACCAGTCCCAGGACCAGTAGCCACATATATTACAAATCACAATGCTTAGCTATGTACTCCGTAAATGCTCGGGCTACGTGAACATGACCAGGATACCAGTCCACTTAAATCTTAAATGGCAATGGCATCAATTCCTATTCCTATACTTGGTCCCCGTCTTCTCCTTAAGAAACCTACGGCACGGGATTTCATGGAGACGGACGAAGGAAAAACAAGATTACGATTAAGCTACTTTTTTTTACGGAGAATTGAGATACACACATATGTAGCTGGTTACTATTAGTGCTTACTTCCTTTGTGGCTCATCTCTACTGTCTCTGATTGTGATTATAGAGTAATCTGATTGATATATTATAAATTTATGCACCCGTGAATGATGTAAATCTTGAATTGCATTCAATTTCCATGTTCGAAGTTCCTCGGAGTGAGCATCTCGTCTGAACAAGAGGAGGACGCGTTATCTCCTCATCCTCACCTACGAGTATCAACTGTCGATGCGGTGTGTCGGGGTCTGGCCGTTGGTCTGGGTCGTGGCCCGCAGTCTGTCCACATAAAAATATTGGGCAGACTGTTGTGTGTGTGTGTCCGTTGACAGATACCTAAATCCTCCCCTTCACTCAGGATCCTTTGGCTTGTCTCTATATAGGTAGGCAAGTTCTACCTGTAACACAGTCTCCCACTTACGGTTCCATCTTCCATCTTCCGTACATACACAATTTACATTCACATGCCATTGTCCATTACGATCCACATTACTTTCATTCACTTTTTTAGCGTGAACTCCCTTGGTGGAAGGATGGAGCGACGTTGGGGCTCTTTAGCAGATTACATCTTCATCCAGCATCCTTCCCAATGTCATATATAGCACTATACCTATAGGTACTCCTGTCATGGGCTGGTACAACTATGGTCTGCATCTCTCATGACTTGGGCCATGGCTCCAGCTATTAAGAGAGACACTAATACTAACACTAACAACCTGGCCGTACATAGCTCACAGTAGTGTCCATGTCTTGTGAGACTCGATTCAATTATGTGATTCCGTTCTGAGCCCTGCTGCTAATGTTAAACGGTGGGTCTGAAATGATGATGCTCGTTGGTGGTGCGGCCGCGGGTGCATGGGTTCCGTAATACTGAGCAATCACAAATTACAATCAGTTGCAGGAATCTCCCATTCTACTCCTTCTTCTAAACCTCCTAGTCTCGTTTCCTTTCGACTCCACACTCTCACTCTCACACTCTTAGTTCTGCTTGGGGAAGTTTGACTTTGAAACAAGAACAAGAAAAAAAAACAGCGAACGATTTGATATTAAAAGGCAGTACATTATATGTCATTGTGTCATGCACTACCACTTCCCCAAGCTTGAGGTCCAGCAGTCTCCATCATCCTTAAGAAGTACCTACCTGCATCTACAAAGTGCATAACAATACAACAAGAAAAAAGTTGGAAAAAGCAAAAAAAACGATCTGTTCGTATACACTAAAGACTACTGGCCATAACCTCTGAGAGTCATGCCGGTGTCAATCTTAAATGATCACGCCATCCTCGTTTATGCACTTGTTTCTTGTTTGTCTACATCCGCCAAATAATCCCCGACGCAGCAAACCAACAAGCGTCTTCAACAACAATTGTAGAAATTCTCTCTCTATATATATAGACACCGACATTCCTACATACCTGGCTACTAATAATTAATTACCTGCGTATCTCTATACATTACTGGATTAAAAAATTATCATTGTCTTGTACCGTACCTCAAAGCTTATGTACAGATTAACCCCGTAGGTGCCTATGAAGCTCCATATGAAATCAAATCAGAGCTCAAATTGATAGACACAGACCGCATAAATAAAAAGCTTGTACCGGTGCCGGTAATTGGTGGCAAAGATACAGCGGTAAGGGTCTCTGAAGTCTACCGACGCTGACGGACGAAGTAAATGGGGGAAAAGGGAGAACAAGACAGGTGTGATGGCAGCAAGTTGGAGTCCAAGTCGAAGAGCTCAAGTGTGCAGTGTCATGGGAAAATGCGCTGAAAATGATTCACATTGCAAGGAAAATAAGAAAATAGGGAAAAAAGAAGAAACACAATAATAATTCTTGAAATAAAAATCTGACTAGAGAACAGTAAAATTTATTGCTCATATTATTATTCTGGATATATCTATACTTGTATGTATTACATAGAGTCAAAATAATTATGTAGGTATGTACTAAGTACCCACACAGTCACTGCCAACTGACTGACATATTAACTAACAATAAACTGCAAAAGCCTGCACTTGTCTGGAATCTGAATGAATAGATGGATGGACGGACGGATGGATGGATGGCTGGGGATGCTGATGTGATTGTGAACGTGTAGTAGACAGTACAGTGCAGTGCACTGATAGAATCCTTCATAGAGACCCAGACAGACAGACAGGCCACCCACTCACTCTTAAAAGACTTTTTCTACTTCTGTAAACTTTTCTTTCTCAGGTGTTCCGTCTATATACACGTATATACATCCCTACATATGCACTCACTGCACTGGCTGTCCTCACCTATCGTTATCGTTCCGGTGTGTAGGATTCATAGCGTGATGATATTTAATATCATTAACATATCTTGCGCATTATCTACATAATTTCCTTCTAGATTGAGAGCTCCTATGACTGTATGTATGCTGGTATAGCCCTCCACATAATGTATTATATTCCTATAGGCTTGACTTGCCTTGCCCTCACTTGACTTACCTTAACTTGAATTGACTTGCTATGTACCTGTAGTTCCTCTCTCCTCATTTTAATTTTTAAGAATGAACCAAAAAGGAGATGTTGTAAACTTGTAAAATAAAATGTATGAATGAAATGAATGGAATACTTACCCCAAACACACACACTCACAGGAAAATAAAAATCACAAGAATATATGAATGAAACCCAGAGAGACGAAACTGAGTTGAAAGAAACTCTCGTCAGTGCAAAGTAAGAGGGAACAATGAGGGGAAAACATATAAAACTACATGGAAACTGGATTTCTTATTCTTTCAGACACACAGAGGTACACTTGGCACACACACACACACACTATCTGTAAATTGCAAGAAAAACCATAATCATAACTATACAGGTAGGCTATAATATGCATTGCACAAGTATTTTAATCGAAATGCACTTAAATCAAGGAAGCTGGCTCTTCACCTCTTCTACAAGCGTACATATATTTATAGAACAACTCTAATTGTAAGATATCACGTGAAGATAACACAACACACTGTAGCATATCCTACCATCCTGTATGTACTATTCAAGTATATAGCAATTACTTTGACTGACCGTAACCACTCACATTCTACAGTTCTACATGTACATACATAGGTATGCATAAAGCGAACATTGATACTGTTGCTAGGAGAATAGTATATGGAATGGCCAATCCATTTATTTTTTGTTGTTGAGATGCGTATGTACATATATATATCCTGAGAGGTGCCACCTACATACATACATGTGTGTATGTTGGTCTGGTGTTGAAATTATTATTTTTTTTGTTCCAGGTTAAAAATAAAAATAATTATTAAATTGTAAAATGTAATAATAATTATACAGGGTAGATTTTTATGACTTGTTCTGCACTGTGCAGTGTGCAGAGGTTGATCCAACCACATTCAGAGTACATAAATAGAGAGATTATCGTATAATGCCACTACACATATATATGTATATGCGAGTCAATCTTGAATCATATTATTATTATTACAGGGTTATATACGCTGTAATCATTTTGTACTTCCCCGGGGTGCTTAGTAGGAAACAATTTGTATATTTTGTATATCATTTTTAAATCTGAGAATATATATAATGTATATATATCTATACTAACTCAGTATGGTGTTAGAGCTGGATTAATTGTTTTAAATTAAACCAGAGGCACCTTAGCTCCTGATGCGCTGATGTATGTATGTACGGGCAGTATTACTTTGTACTTTGTAGCACATTCTAATACACTGTATCTCTGCACCCACATAGGATTCCTTCGTTCAGTTTCTCAATTTCAGAATGACTTAATAAATACCTAATTAGTTTGAAAAAGTTTCTTAGCTTTCCTCTTTCCTTGTTTGATCTTATCACGGGAGAGTTCAGATCAACTCCTTCTTGGGTCGGTTGGTCGGTTTTATTTTCATTGAGGTTTTGTAGGGAAATTATAGAGAGATGTTTCTACAGCGGCATAATGACTTGAAAATAATAATTATTATGTACGTACTTATAGAGTATACCTGATACAAGTAGGATTCCATATAGAATCTAGTGCCTCTATAATGTTGTAGTTCAAGTACAATTATATTCCCAGATAAAATAAATATTTTTAATTGTCCTTTAATCCCATCAGTGACTTTTCCCCTCAAATCTTGTATGCACAATGTTATTTATGAAGGGAGCAGATGTACAGGTTGGGGATAAATCTAATCGTTTTTTATGTAGTGAACTATACGTATACAGTAGCTGTACGTCTGCTAATGAATGAGAGCGCTATATATATAATTAAAACTATGCATGAATCTCCCTACTGTATATCAAACTGTACAACCACCACAAGGTATATACACTGGCAATTAAAGTCATCAAGTCATTAAGTTACAATTTAAATCTATAAAATATCATTATGATTATATGGTGGGGATATTTATCTTCCGATGAACTTCAATCACATGCCTACTCGTACGCACACTACCTACCTGCCTACAAGTCATAAGTCATCCCTTCCATAGGATCCAACAAAGAGCAGAGAGAGAGAGAGGGAAAGAACGCAGTCGGCAGTCATACTACCATATCGTGTGTTCTTCGTCGGTTCCTTTGCTTCGCTATATTATTTCTTAAAAAAAAAAGAATTATTTAAAAAAAAAATAAGATCAAAGATAGAACTGCCATTGCCATTTTCCGCTAACCTACCTTCAACCTTAACCATAATAATATCTATCCCTACTCTTGCTCATAATGTATGGATTTTTACGACTATTCGACCCTATGTGTAAATGAACACGAAAACCTACAAGTAAAGCGAGACGAAGGTCTATGGTCTATAGTAGTAGTGTTGACCAAACTATACACAATTTTGCCTCTTCGTTCTGTCTCATTGCCGAGTGTTCATCAGACGATATGATATGTAGTAATGATAGACCCATATAAAAAGAAGATAAAATGGAATGTATACGTAGAATAGAATGTGGAATTAAATTGAATTGACTGCGACCAGAAAATACAAGAATGAAGTGAACAACTCCAGACTCTCTCAGACTAAACGACCAACAATAAGACGAACAATAAGTAAGCCAAATTAAAAGAGCCAACCGACACTACCGTCTATCTACATAGGTACATTAAAATATTTATAATTTTATACACTCACACACCTACCTACCTCCGTCCTCCGTGCACTAACAAGTAAGTCATATTAGTATCCATATACATACAAAGATATAGCTAAAAGTTCACAGATAGATTTTTGATGACTGTTCGTTCACACACTCATTCTTCCATGTTTCCATGTTCATACCGTATTTATCTGGAAGTATACCTCAACCTATGTACTGTACCTACTATGGTACTACCTAATGTATGGAGATAAAGGAAAGGAATAAAGAAAGATATAGCTTTACATATATATGTACATAACAGACTAGCACAGTACTACAGCACAATTCATAAACTACTACTACAAGTTGGTCTACTACTAAACTACAATCTATAACTCGGCTCATTTTTCGTTTCCTTTCTTTTCCTTCACCCATGGATATCCCATCATCATATCACCATCACATCAAACAGAGAGTCAAGAGAAGTAACGCAGTCATATCAAAATACGTAATCATATTTTTCTCATGACTGTTCATTCCTTCCATTCACCATTCGTAGTTCGTCCGTTAACTTTATTTTTTAGAATCATGTACAAAACTTATGTAGACTTTTCACTTCCATGCCCGGCACTTGCCTTCTTACTAAGCTTGTACGGACGTACGTACATGTTCCTTCACAATCGACAATAAAGAGCGAGAGAGAGAGAGAGAGAAGAGTTTATATTCTAATCTTACAGTATATCAGACACATAAGCGTATTAACTATATCTATATATCTGCCGATGTATCTCATATATATGTTCTAGTCATGATAAGTAATGCACATAAAAAGCTATTCCGTAATATTATGGTCACTCTCTGGTTCTGTTTCTGTTCTGGTCTGGTCCTGGCATTGTGGATAGTTATAATTTTAAATGTATACCTAGACTCATGACTAACGAACTAACTAACTGCCGATGCTGAAATATAAAAATATATAATGTGTGAAACGCATACGTAACCCGTCGTTAAGGGTGTTGCGTTGGTGTTAGGGGCTTGTAGTTTGTAGACGGCGGCGTGTGGAAGAGTATTGTGTATGCAGTGATTTACTACCATTTACATACATACATAGAAAGAGCTTGTAGACTTTTACTTGCCTTATGTATGTTTGTGTGTAAGTAGGCACCTAGGTACATGTGCTGGGGGATATTAGTGTATCAATTCAATACCGGGACCGGTATATTAGTTTATTTCTATAGACATTAGTACATTTGAACATTTGATCCGCAGAGCAGCGTCTCTCTCGTCTAGACCGACGACCGACTTCATTTCACTTCACTTCACTTGACTAGAGTTTGACTGCAATGCAGCTTCGATACACTTTCCACATGAAAATTTTGCACACAACAAAAATAAAAATGGAATCATATGTACCTATACGTATCCAACGTCCCAACATACACACATACAGTCAGTCATAGAGAGTCCCATCATGTAATCATATCAGGAGAGATATAATTATTAAAAAGATGGATGTACCTATAGGAAGATGCAGATGCGAGACAGATAGCTGCAGAGACAAATAGACACTACCTTCATTAGATATAGAGTCTATCCTCATATCATTAACATATGAATGCGAATGGGTCACAGTACCGACTTTTATTTGTTAAGACAACATGCTTTTTGCCCTGGCATCACCGGCATGGCATTGCTCGGCTCTCCAAAGTAACTTTGTCCTTTTCTTTGTATTCTGCGCTAAATAGATAAAGAATGTTAAAAAGTCCTTTGTGAATCTCCATGATTTCCTCTTACTCACTCGTAATCATAATAATCTGCGAATATGAGTGGAAATATGTGAGTAAACATGTAGAACTGATGCTGCAACTAAAAATGGAATAAAATGTTTTCATAATTGTTTGCTTACATTACATGGGCAGAGGGGGCTGAGAGAGTTGAGAGAGTGACGGTGGGAATATCCTATGATATCCTATCACACCAGGCAGACAGAGACCTGAGTGTTTCAGCATCCGTTGATTTAATAAAGTAATAATAATAATAATAAGCTACATAGTCAAGATCAAGTCAAAAGACTCGAGGCTGAAGGAACTGAGAAAGAGCTCAAGTCTCTCAAGACACTAGACTTTTAATAAAGAAATCTTTGAGTGAAATATGATTATCATAAATTATGATTCCACATTTTTTCAAAGCTAGCCAATTAGGTACAATTGCTAGTGCAAATATTGTTGTTACATTGTAGGCACACACACACACACACACACAAGGAGCGAGTGATCTTGAGCTCTCCTGTCCTGTCCTACCTGGACGTGGACTTTCATGCTCGTCGTCTTTTCCCTTCACCCACAGATATATTTATATTGTCCTAATCAAATCTATGAGGCATACAGATAATTTGCCGTAATTGAATGCATGGAAACTTTTCCAACTCTTGCCTTCCCATATAACTATCCCATATACAGACATGGCGCTACTACTAGCGTCCGATCAAAAATATAGCTAATATATTATTAATATTATTATTATATGGGATCCATGCCCAACGGATCATGAGCTGGGAATGTATATGCTCAGGGATGAAGGATGAATTCATGAGCTGAAGAATTTCTGTTTGAACAATTGAGGAGACGAAAAGTATGGAATATAAGGAGAAGAAGAGATGTTTTCATGTTGGTCGTGGTAGTGGTGGTGGTGGTGGTGGTGGCTCTGTAAGAATGGGTGTACAGTTGACATGATGATGATGATGATGATGATGATGATGCTGGTACTTGTTTGTACTGGTACTGCCGGTGTTATGTTGATTGTTTGTTTGTCAGTCTGGTCTTGTCTTGTCTGGCTTGGCTTGACTTGGCCTGAATAATTTCAACATTTAAACTATTAGGGAGACCCAGACCATGCCATGGCCATTCTATATGTAGGTATGGTATAGAGACTATATATGTAGACCATACCAGGCCAAGTCAAGCTATAGGCCAGGCCAGGCCAGACTAGACTATTGCTAAAGAGACAGAGACAGGAACAAAAGCAAGTTAGTTATATGTAGAAAGAGAGTTCTCACAAACAGACTCTGGCGTACACATACATTTTTATCTTTTTTTTATGAACGAGAAACAAGGAGAGATGAGACAGTATTGGTATGTTCTATGTTATAGGATGCAGTGCAGTGTGGTGTAAGGATAGCATCATTTTTTTTTTCTCTTCATTTTCTCTACAAGAGGTGGTACATATGGGTGAAGGAAGGACAAGGAGATGAGGTAGGTATGCTTGCCAATTGTGAGGGGTATTTTGTACGGTGTCTATACTCTGTATACTAGACTTGTGTTTGGTTACTTAACTTAACTTGACTTTGCTTCGGTTTTGGTTTTGGTTTCTCTATACAAATATATATTACACGTGTATAATCATACATCAAGGGATTTTTATGATGCACATAGCTTCTACAAGCTAGATTTAAATGCCAATTTATTTTTTTTTATTCCTTGTCTCTATTATCATTCTAATTTTGAAGGATATCTTCTGCACCAAGTCAAAATTTAGTTCACGATCCTATCCAGTCATATTTTATCCCTGTGAAAATCTACACAAAAGATTATGTGGTGTAAGAGCTAATAGGGCAGGTACTACATCCATACAATCGTACAAACCTCTTTTGAACTGTTACTTAACATCCTATACCTTTCTATACCAGTGTACATACTCCTTACTTCAATTCCACACTGTCATTACTGTTTAAATCAGTACCCTTACGCTAAAGTAGTACCTACTTTATTTCTCTATTGTTTACGATTTGTTTTAATATAACATCGTAAAAACAAAAATGAAAAACTTAAAAGCTTTAATATCTATACACTTAATTGAATCAATTGTTCCAGGAATCAGTAGCTTAAAGCAACTTTTGAAAAAGATTTCATGCCGCAAACAAAACAAGCAATTAATAAGCTTTGCCATTTTTTATGCAATAAACATTATCGGAAGCATAGGACCGTCCTCCACTCACCAATACAGTCACGGTAAGTATGGGGGACGAAGAAGAAGAAGAAAAAAAATAGGAAAACGCGAAATTGAAATTACAATGGAATAGTAATGGATATAAATTGAAATTGTACATAGAAACTGTTGAATTTTTAATTTTGATTCATGCTAATCTAAGCGATTTTCGCATTTTTCTTCAATTCCTTAGAATTCCTTTCGCAAGACGTATAATTATAATGTATCGAGATACTCTGTCTGCCCCTTCGCTTCATCAGATCGTCAGCAGCAGCGCAGCGCAGCGTTCCTTATTTTGCATACGGAGGATTGAAAATTTGGTATAAATTAGACTGATAAAAATTTACATAATAATCCCACCAAGGGAGTATTGGTCTAACACACTAACACTTACACTAATCGTAAGTAAAACGCATGAACATACCATATTATCACCGTTTAACGACTTGCATTCCTGTACAAGCATAAGTGGAGGGATAAGGACGGATTTGTTTTTCTCTAAAGGATTTTTAATTTGCAAGTTCACATACTACGAAAGCATACTGCATTGCAATGCAATGTAAACTCGGTGACCGACGAAGGTATATAGATCTGTATAGAGTATAGAGGGAAATAATAACTAAATTAATAAGTAGGTATACTTGTATACATAAAAGTGAGCATCTTCTCTACAGACTACAGACGTTAATACCTGAAGACAGATGGGGAGGGGTGGATTAGCTTTTCCTTTTAGTGGAGTTGAGCGGAGTTGGGCTTTGAGCTGCATTTATTACGTTCAGCCAGAGCTTTTGGTTAAATAACAGTTGGAGGTGTGGGAAGACAAGTCAAAGGCAGACATGAAGGAAGACAACTGAAGGATGATAATATTTTTTCAAATTCTCTGATCATGAATCTGATTTCATGGCAAAAGGAAGAGAGAGAGAGAGAGAGAAAAAATGTGACAAAAAAACTTGCGTCTCAACCAAATAATTTTCTATCATAATCACAATCCTGACTATGATTATCATATGCGTGCAGATACCTTAACTTTGTATACGTATAGACTTAAAACGACTTACACAGCCCACCAGAGTACCTCTCTACCCTCCTATTTGTATACACCTATGAACAACTGTACAAAGAAAACGCATTTCTATCATTCTCCTATGACTGTATTAAATCTGTACGGATAGACATAGGTAGAACTGATTTGACTTGACTCACTCACTCACTCCACAAGAAAAATTAAATGAGATGTCAATAGTCAATAAATTTAAGATTAAACTTGATGATTTCATTTGATTAGTTTTGCTCATCAGAAAATCCCGTGATTTCACCATCCCAAAGCCAATAAGCCAACTGCCAACAGCCAACAACCTACAGCCAACAATCTATACTCCCTCCTTCTCACTTACTGCTCAATAGTACAATACGGACTGTATGTATACCTATAGCCCTTTCATCCCAGTAGGCACCTGGATTATATTTATTAGAAAAATTATCATTATACATTTATAACACAAAGGAGATGACATTTTATGAGTGTAAAGTAAAGGAAACTGGAATGGCTTTGCTTAAATTATTATTACTACTACTACTCTAGCTCTCCTTTTGTTGTTGTAATCTTTTAAATCAACAAATTTCATTAAACTTTGATACACTTACAGAACATGAACCCGCAGTAGTGGCAGCTTCTCTTCCTATGACTCTCTACGCGTAAGTAAGTGCTTCTTACCGGTTACTTGCTAAGTTTTTGAAAGCTTCAGCGATGATTTCGTTAGCATGCAGAGGAACAACGAGAGAGAGAGAGAGATGAAAGAGTCAACTTGTGTCATTTCACTATGTTCACGTAGGTACTTACTTCCTCACTGATAGCTTACGTATAAACAAGGGAAAAATTCAAGAAATTTACATATAATTTCATTGTATCTTTCAGCTACTCACGATGATGATTTTACACAAGAAGAACCTATTATAGGTACACTCAAGAAAGAGGGAAAACTATAGGGAGGGTCGTAATGGCGTATTATACATAATAAATATTCGGCTGTGTATTTACGTGGAAGCCCTAACGGCTTTTAGAGGGGCAAGAAGATGAGTTAATAATAAATAATTAGCTAACTTCAACTTAGGATAAAAGTTGGAGTTAATGCTGCTATACGAATAGCGATTACACCTACTATCTACATATATTACGTGCCTTCTTCCAGGGAAACTTGTGTTAATTGCTCCAAGTGAAGCCAAGTCATGTAATGGATTCTGATCTGATGCGCTGGAAGATACTGATGTACCTACCTGTCTACAGAGATGCCCTATTTTATGTAATGTGTACATGCTTATCTCAAGCAGACAATGTTATCTTGTTATGTGTCTCCTCATGGTCATTAGCAATCGTTAAGTTTTAGTTTCAAATGTCCATAAGGCACTCGGTCCTGGTCTCTCGGAACTGCACTTGATCTGATCTCTCTCGTCGACTCAACTTCGCGACGCACTTCACTGACTGTCAGTCAGTCTGTCTGTCTGTC
>JAQFZC010001395.1:0-30704 GCA_034695205.1 Dicyrtoma fusca
TGTTGCATCTCATTATTTGCTCATGAACCATTTCCGACGCTCTTTTGTCAATTTCTTTTTGTTTCGAAATAAAAAACAAAACTACAAATCTCCTGAGCGGATCGTTTGGTTCCATTAGAATGAAATTCCAGTTACTAGCGCTATAGCTATATATATCTATGTGAGTTAGTAGTGCTTGTAGCTGTTGATATGGAGGAATAATTACCCACTTGTGGGATTTCAGTGAATGGATTAAAAATGCACTTGAAATACATAGTGTAGGCATTGGAGGAAGATACACACATAAGATTTATTTGGATAAAAAGGAATTTTGCTCGTAATCAGCTCAGCTCATGTTCCCTCGTGTGCACGCACGCTTACATTTCACAATTGAAGGTTTCTCGCACTGTCTTGATCCTTTATTATTTTATTTACAGTGGGCTGTTTGCATCGTAGGCAAACTAAGCTAGGCCATACTGTATTTTGTATAATATATCAGTCTTTCGCACACACTCTACTGTCCAGTTTATACGTCCACGCACCAGTTCTGCTATGCCAGCTAGAATGATTTATAATTTGTGAAGATTTCCCCCTTCTATTGTATGTGTGCGGTTGGACAGAAAGAGATAAAAATCCAATCCTTTACTTCTCTTTGCTATTTCATTATTTCGGCTTTGGCTTTGATTTTGCCTTTGACTTGGCCTGGCTTGGTTTGGCCTTTATTCTGCATTGTATTATATTTTGTTTTGCTATTGTTTATTGCTATACATATGTACATATTTATATTATTATATTGTAGTATCACACAAGAGACCAAAGATTCTGTAGATATACATCCCAAGATAGGCCTACGCGCGGGCATGTCTGTGAATACAGTACATAGGTAGGTATATATGTATACTACATTAAAACGTGAACGTAAACCTATAATAATAATGCGCTCCAAAAACGAATCCTTTGCAAGTTGACTTGACTTTTACTCCGTACGTTGTTATTATTGTTATTAGTGTGTATAAGTTGTAATCATTCTATTTAGAAGAAGAGAGGAAAAAACAAACAAAATTTATGGACATAAAACAATCCCGCGGTGTACCGTACCCATATCAAAGCTTAGGCAGTTACCTTGGTTAATCTCTAGCAGAATGGTATAATAATACGTATTCAACCATTCAACTTAGTAATACAATAGGTATGGAGAATTCATCATGAAGAAACTCTGATCTTTTTTTTTCGGTTGATAAGTATGAACAAATAGTAAGTTGACACGAACGTTCTTCGCCTCTTAAATGTATATGTTACCCCAAAACCAAAAAACCATATTCATGGCTGGTTATTTTTTTTAAAACGTACTTGGTCTCTGTCTCTCTCTCGCACACACACTCAGACACATCTTCTAAGAACACGTACACTACTGAATTCCAACATGCATGTGGGTAATTATGTATCAGAAGATTTGAATTTGAATTTTTGTAGGACCAACCGTGTAAATATTTTGTATCATATTTCGCACTGGTTTGGTTTTCAAAACCAACAGCAGAACAAGCAGAGCAAAAGCAACTTCGTTAGCAAGAAAAGAATATTCCCCATTGCCACTGCCACGCCGTCGTTCTCGTCATTGCGATCGTAGGCACTTGGTACATGATTCAGGTATCACTTTCTTCGCAAGAAAAAATTATAATCAAAACCAGGATGATATTTGAAAGTTTGTACATACTTTGAAAGTCAAGTAAAAAAAACATTACTGCAACGCAATGCACTGCACTGCAATGCAGTGGGACTTAATGCAAAGCAATAAGCAAACAGTTAAACTAATCCTACCATTAATATTAGACATGCTATTCTGTATACGCTACACAGTACGGTAGGATTGCTAAGTAAGAGTTGCCATGGTATGGGTTTATATCTATAGATGTATAGGATGCATGGGTCTAGAGAGGGGGAGGTAGCTGTACGTATATTTACACGTAATTTGGAAGGCTGGCTGCAGTACGGAGTACAAGTAATAATCAGAGCTAAAAAAGTATTATTTTCTTTTCTTATCATTAGAGAAACGCCTCCCTCCATTGTGATTTTTTTTAGAAGAAATTCCAATAATTCGTGTAGGTACGTAGATTACAGATTTGATATCAGTTGTCAGTGGTACCGTAAGAAGTGGGTAATTATAATGATCTGACTCTTGGGCTTCTTTCATTATACCTTATCAGGATTAGCAGGGCTGTCTATGCTAGATGCTGTCTCTCCGCTGCGCTGGTACAAGCACATTAAATATATATATAATAGTTATAGTAGCTAGTATAGGTAAGCGATATAGTTTTTCTAGTACTTTCTACAAACTGAATTAAATTGAAGATTGAAATACTGTATCAACGATAGACATGATCAGGAATTGAATTGATGAGATTTTTTTTTAAATGTAAAAGTTTAAAAGTTATTTTATTCATAAGTTCACGTACTCATTGGTCACAGTGAAGTGCAGCGTGGTGCAGTTCTCAATGTGCGGTACATACAATGGTGAAGATTTTCTCTCTCGTCCCTGATTCATGGGTTGTGAGACGGTTCTACGAGATACCTGTCTTTGTCTTTTTTCTGCAGGTAATCTCCTTGTTTTGAATTTAAATCTGAACCGACATGTTATGTGTCCTCCTGCATTCTGGGTCTATATGTATCCCCCCCATCCATCCATCCAATTCCAAAGTCAAAGCACAGTGCATGAATTAAGGCGGAGTTTATAACGAGATTATTTTTGAATACAAATTTGAAAATGCATATAGATATATCAAGATATAAGTTGGGAAAAGTATAATAATACGGTGTCCCTATATACATGAGCTGGCTAATGCTTATTAAGTGGAATAATTTAAGAGTTAAGCTGATGAAATGGTAAAGCTGAGGGTAGTTTGGTTCGTTGAAGCATGTAAACCGGTAACTGATTTGATTGTGTTGATGAGTCTGCGAGAGAGCAGTCGTCTCAAAGACAAAGCGGGTTTCTCCGGGCTGAGTATCTGTATCTTGAATTGCATGCAAGGGATTGAGGTCAGATTTGTGCGTGGATGGTTTTCATCTTGATCATTTTATTTGTCTACGAGCAGAGTTGGATGAGCGACTCCTTCTCCATTCCTCACTCCTGAATTCTGTCGACAAGGAAACGATAAGGATGAGGAAGTACAAATGAAAGACGAAGATGAACGGAGCGGGCACTGATACTCTCGAGATAATAATGTGGATGTGGAGCACTTGCTCGCTCTGCCTTTTGCTCCTGCATTCCTCCTTTCTAGCTTCCAAGCTTCTTCATTCTTTCCTGCTTCGTCGAAAAGCCTCTTCGCACTCCTCACTCACACTCGTACTCTTTAATTTGATGAACTGCTGGGAAGATGAATGTTGAGAGAGAGAGAGAGAAAGAGAGGAAGATTAGATAAATGATTGGCGAATTATATAGATTGGTGAGCAAGGAAGATAAGCTTGAGGCAAAATACAGACTGCAGATATTAGTTCGTACTTGTAGTGGGTATTGATAGTTTTCCGTTGCCTTACGCCGTACATGGCAGTCACATTCCCTCGTCCCTTCCATTGCAGCATCTATATTCTATTGTAGTGGCTGTAGTTGAGTGGCCCTAAGGGATTGTTGGCAATGGCCTAGACATTAATCACCGGTTAATTGTTGTTACCAAGTGCAGGCATTAGCATTAGATTAGACTCTCTTTTTTTTCTATTCCGTGCTCCAATAGTTTTCAAATTCTTTTCCTTATCTCCACGACTTCATATTTATGAGCAAGGTAAGTGTAGGGAGGTGCATACCTACCTACCTACATAGATTTGGTTATGCTAGATGCTTGATGACGGTGGATGGTTTCGTATTTTGTATACTATTATTATTATTGTGGATATAAATCTGTAATTTAAGTCTGTCCCTTGGGCATGATAGGTGATTGAAAGCTCATTTCACTCACTGCACTGCGTTTTCCACCTAATTTTGTTTTCGTGGTCATCTCCATTTAAAATACATCATTGATATATTTTCAGCTATTTCCAAATTTCAGCCCCATACAAAAGAGTGGAGGCAGTCCTCGTGTACAGCGTAATTACTTTGGTACACATAGATACATACGTAGATATTTTTGCCAGCTATTATTATTATTATTACTACACTGAAAGGTGCTCATGCTCGTGGTGTTATTGAGTGTAAAGTGAGCATTATATGCTGAAATGCTTTTGAATACTCACTAGGTTATATGTTGAATGAGAGTCTACGGAAAATAGAGTATGATGATGGTGCGCTACTTAACTTTTAATTTTCAGAGCAATTGTTGCGTTGAATTTTCTATAATAAGGAGAAACTACAATACGATGAAATATTGCATTGTTGCAGAAATATATGGATTGACTATGTCTGTGTAGGTGCAGGTTCTTATAGGTGGATAACAATAATAGCTGTATTGGTCAAGTAAAGCACGCGGTTGAATTTTTTAACGGTTTTTGCACATGCCGACCCACGTCACTTCAATTGCCACTCGCTAAAACTTGAGACGTCAGCCATCAGCATCAGCCGTGCCAAGTCATACATTTATAGGAAGCTATAGCTCTCTATACAGAGGTATTCGCTTGGGATTTTTTGTTCATTTGTGTGGACTATATAGAGCACTAGAACTGAGGTGTATCCCAGTATCCCATTAGTTGAAGCTACTCCTTTTCTGTACAAATATAAGAGTATAAAAGGTAGCCGCTATGCTATGATTACGATGAGAGTAGTTAGTCACTTAAATGAATTTTCTTTTTGTAAAGAACTGAATGCTCGACGTACGTGTCGTAAATTAATACTCGACTAAAGGAGGAAAAATCATATAAATTTATTGAGCAGGTTGCCATGCAGGTGACTCTTTTAAACTCTCAGAGTCTCTATCGTGCCAATGATAAAGGACACAGAGCATTGGTTTGGACGGTAAGAAGTGGGTCGAAAACTAATATGCTTTCTTTCGGCCATTTCTCTATTAAGTGGTCCTGTCCTCCCTTGTCCTGTAGCATACATGCCGTCCTGCTACAGTGCAGGCAGAAATCCATGGCACAGACAATAAGTTGAAGGGGGATAATGTATGCTCCATATCATAAATCCTTTAAAAGTTTTTAAATTATTACCATGTTTTTTTCTCCACTTGTTATTTGTCTCTTTCCTTTGATTCCATTCCGTGTAAGGGAAGGAACATAAGGGAAACGAAGCATTGTGCAGATAATGGACTCTGAAAATCAAATAGTAAATGTTCATGCCAAATGTCAGAGCTTAATGTAGACAAAGTAAAAGTAAAATATTTCGTATAATATTTGCATTACCAGAGTGAATTTGAGCTTCGCAGATTCTGTCTTGAGACAACAACCAAGTCAATTTTTATGACATTATATTCTTCTACTAATGGTAATGTTTGAACCACATGACGATGCGATGACGATGACTCTATGATTCTGATTTTGATTCTGTCTGTTTCTTCCTTGGAATCCCAATTCCAAACTGACACACACAGCAAGACAGAACAGGACAAGACAAGTTACAAGGAGTGCAATTCAAGCTCTGAGGCTAGTAGTAATAAGGCAGATAGGCAGAAGGAAGACAAGATAAGTAAAGGAACTCTCGAAATTTGTGTGTGTGTGACTGACGTGCAGGATTAGCTTCACCTGCGTACACACTCTGTACACATATATGATACATAATTACACATGCGATAAAGGAAACTATTGTGTAAATCTGAATATTATTAAAGGTAGACACAGAAAAAAAAAGTCTACTGGTCTACTCCATTCAAATGCTGATATGCTCAGGTATACTTGTAATAATATTAGCCTTGCACTCTGCGTCAAGAGAGCACGCTAGACAAAGGGCAAGACTAGCCAGGGAATAATATTGTGCAAATCATTGAAGAATCTTTGTGTCAGTTTGAGGCATGGAGTCAGAGTCAGTTAGTTCGGTTGTTGGCGGTGGGAATCGACAATAATCATTTTCTACACATCACTTTTTGCCTCCCTTCATGAACCTTTTGCCTTGGCCACAGCATAAAGTTGGGCTGATCGTGAGTTAATGCTTTGAGACGGCATATACATATGATATATTTATATAGGATGCGAATAGGTATACAACATCTGATTGAGCTTCGAGCACATGTGGCTCATTCATCCCGTTGCTCACAACTCTCTTTCACAATTTATCCATAATAATAATTCTTGTGTGAACCTCCAAGTCGAAGTCTTGTTGTTGTATCTGTATCTTATGCATTTGATTATATTGCATATCTGCTCAAGTAAGCAGTCAGAGAGCTGCAAGCGAAGGATTCAAATGTCTACATATATATCTTTATCTATGAAATGTCTACATGTCGACTGTAGAGTCGACAGAGCACAGGTGTAAGGAAGCGGGAAAGCTGGATGAATTCTTATATTCTCTCGTATTAATGTATTCCTGACGTCTGTCTGCTTTGGCCACACTACTCACTGTTATTGGGATAGCAGGAACGTACGGCGTACAGAGATAAAAGTGTGCAGATATTGTTATGAGGATGATAAAAGTAATGATCATCATTGCAGACTTGCAGGTAGGGAGTGAAGTTGAAGAGGTGGATGCTGAGGTGAGCTCCGCTGGGTAATAATGATATTATTGGATTGGATTGTGAATGCTCGATGTGATATGATAGTCCATGCTCAAAAGTCCAATTGCTCTCTTCCACCTTCTCTCTCTCTCTCTCTCTCTCAGATTATCGTTAGGCTTGTACTTTGTAATATATAGTAAGGAATGATGAGGCTGACGATTACCACCTTAGGTTTTCGTACAAGGCAGGTTTTTCTCTTGTTCTGCTATACAGATTGGAGTGGAGGGAGATAGGCAGGATTATGTACATGTATTAGATTTTATTACTTTCAACGGTGGAGATGGAGTGGATTCAAAAGCTTTAAAGTTCTCTCGTGTGGAATAGTGAACAGTTCTGCGGCTACGGCTCACACACTGCATTGCATTGCAGTTAGCTGCATTATATTGCCTTGCTTTTCCTTTGATTTGACTTCCCCACACGGTTTAGCTAGAGTCCAACTTGGAGCTTTAAACGAGCCAAAAGCTGAGCTCAGCCTAAGTTCCTTTTAAATATTTTTTTTCGTACTTACAAACTCATCTCATCTTTGGTAGCATTAGCGCTCTTCCACCTATAGCTACCTATAGCGTTTGCATATTGTTGTCTTTGGTCGTGATCTTCAGAGCCTCCTTCCTCCCTCACAGAGCTCAGAGAGCATACAGGGACTTCACAGTACAGAGGCAGATATCCATGAGACTGTGAGGAACACAACAAGCAGTTAGTTCTTGTCTCTTGATCCATTCACCGACTCAATACTCCAATGCAAGCAAGGGAGCAGACAATGCGAGTGACTGGGATGTGAAGTGTGTGTTTCTCTATAGAGGATTCTATAGGTAGAGAGAGAGAGAGAGATAATTACACACATTGTGTGTACGCGCTGCGTATTCAACATATACCTATGCCCACCGCAGCACCACACTCATATATTTTCTCCCCACCTTGCAAACTTGTCTTAAGGAATTCAGCATCCAGTACTCAGTATTTAGCACGATCATGTCAAGTGTAGAAGGGTTGACTCCAAGCTAAAGCTTAATATTTAGTGCCTGGTCTAGTCTGTCCTGGCCTGGCCTGCCTAACTCAATAAAGTGAGCAAATATTCAATGTAGTTGTTGCTTTTGGTTGGATTCCCAGTTGTGAACTGCATATTAATCGAGGGGGAAATCATAATGTGAAGTTTCAATTTGAGTTTGAACTGAAGACCTCTGAGAGTATATTTTTCTTGACTTTTTGATGTAATCAATAAATGACTCATTCCGAAACTCAAGTCTGATACGTCTTTGATTACACTTAAATTTTGGAAGACGGCTTTCGTCGAGTGACTATTAAATATAGTACGGTGCTCCACTCAACATTTCTTGGTGCATTCCTCCTGGTCAGGTCTCCTGGTCTTCGTCAAAATTCACTCGTTCAAGTCAAGTCAAGGCGTCAGTGACATCGGCGGCGGAGCGGTGGTGTTATTAGTGCTCATAATAATGTGAAGTTACAATGTGAAATACCATAACTACGGAATACACAGCTTAATATTGAAATATGATAGAATTTTTTTTGAGCATTGAGATTGAGAGATTTGAATCTGAAATTATAATTTACTGGTGAAAATTACGTGATTACAATCCTATGAACAAAGTAATTACTGGACTCGTGGGAAAACTGTACGGACATTCATTGCTATCATAGTAATTTATACAGGAAAAGGGGAGGGGAGGAAATTTTTGTTTTCATTTTAGTAGCCCACTACCCGCCAGTGACAGGGACAGGAGAGACGAGAGGCAGGCGGTCTTCGTACTGTATTTTATGTAGATTTTAGACGACTGTGAAGAGAAACCGTTCTGATAGATTTACATTTCTGAATTGGAATGATTTGCATACGGTCAGAGAGTCAGCAGCAGCAGCAGTCAGCTATATTTCAGTTTAATGAGTAGACAGAGACGGACAGATAGGAGATAAAGGAACGAGGAGCCACGGAGACAGAAAGAGAGAGAGAGAGAGCGCCAGTAATAATTATATTGTAATTGTGAGACTGTAAAATGTTTGACGGGAGTAAGAAGGAGCAGTTGTTGCAGAAAGTGAAATACAAAATGTCCAGCCAGAGGCAAAGTATATAAGAAGTTGAGGTTGGAATGCAATGTATGGAGGACTTATTGTGGAGAAGTGAAGACGAGATTTAGATTGAGGATTCAGGAAGGAGAAGGAGTCGTAGGCAAATGTAGATTGTAGATAATACATCTTCTGACTCAACTTAGGTAGGTACCCTCGTGTATACTTACATAAACAAGACAAAGTCAAAAAAAAAGCAGTAAAGCAGTGGTGGTGGCGGTGTTTGTGTGGTGGCAGTGTGCGTTTTCTATGTTCCGTTGTTGTGTGTTTTAAAAGCTCAAGGATTTTTTTTACAACTCTAACTTGCACGGGTTTACTAGTTGGCTCTAGCTCCCACTTGGTCATTGACTTATACGTTCCCGACCGAGTATTAATTGAGCCGAAAGCCCTACAACTGCATCTCTTCGTCAGGTGTAATTGGCAATATATATCTCTTCGGTCCTTCTTTTTTACCTCTGCCGATTTCAGCAGCATTCTCCTCGTTTCACGGTAGCAATTCCACATTGGACACGAGGAAGCAAGTGCAAAGTCATGTAACTCATCCTTACATGTACAGGCTGAACACGAACTGACGGCGCAGTACATATATATAATACTCATTGCTAGTATCAGTATTATATGGCCCTAATGAAGAAACTATGAAAGTTCTAAAGGATTCCATGCGGCTCACTTTCAGTTGCCACCAAGAAAACCAAAACAACAAAAACACGAGTAACTGCGACTGGAGATTAAGAAGCTCATTCCTATCTCATTTTCTATAGAGAATCAGTCCCAATACAGAGACTTTGCTTTCCCCCTCCTTTCCTCGAATGATTGACGTCTCTGTTGGATCTAAAATTTAAATTTAAAAAAAAGACATTACTCAACTGCAGATATCATGTTTTGCTGGCCTAGTCGTTCAAAAAGTGCTAAGGCCAAGTTAAAGATCAAGAATTTAGGGAATTCTGGAAAGAAATCCCATCTTCACGTTCATGGAACGTTCCAGTGTGACTTGAGTGAGGCACTCCTGGCCACTGAGGACAAATGTTCAAATCAGGGCTCTGGAGAGATTCTTCTCTACAATCATCACAGTGAAGACTTCCACTACAAAAGCTTGTGGGGTAAAGATATCTCTGAGTGGGAGATTGTTCAGCAGAATGAGAAGAACAATCTGAGTTCCAGTCCACGAATTCAGTCCAAACATGAGAGTAATTTCCATCATGCTAGACTTCAAATAATTGATACAAGTCCCAAGATCATTGATCACAATCATCATCACGAGATTGAGACTAATCTTGGTCAAAGTAATAATACTCAGAGTCCTCTGTATCATCTCAATGAGCAGGATAACAATAAGAATAAATGTGAAAATGAGAAAAATGAGAAAAACTTTAGTGTGACTGGTACGCAAGGTTAGTTTTTACTCCAATATTAATTGCATATACCCTTCTACATACTGTACTCATACTCACATAAGGATTACCTTTACCTATATTATTCCAGTATGTATGTACGTAAGACGAGTAATTATTATTTTTTATTCTTCTGTGGATTATACGAGTGATTGATTTTTAGAGTTATTACTATCGTTATATGGATCATTTAAAAAAAATCTGTAGGTGTGCTAGCACACTAACTCAATTTTATTGCATGCTACAACTGCCAAGTTCAAGATGAGATTCTCTGTCAGCATTTCAACTTGGCTTTACTCGTCTCGAAAAGCTATAAAAATCATCATAATTCTGTACAGACATCAAATCCTTACTCTGTTTATATATGTAGGATTGTACGACGTAGAAATTATTTTTTATTATTATTTTCCAGACAATAATTTTTTGTCATGACTTTTTTTTAACTTTAACAACTACCAGATATTTTCCTTTGAATTAACAAGAACATAGGTACATATAAACAGGTACATAAAAAGCATGTCATTGATTACATTATTGTCATTCCATTGTTTTAAATTTCAAAATTTCAAAACGGCTGTATAATATTATCTCTCTCTACGTGATGAAACTTGAAAGTTGAAACATTCTCATTCAAGATCAAGACCATGACATGATACAGCTACTGCGATAGCATTTAAATTAAGTTTAAATAAATTATCTAAAAAATCTCTAAATTATGCACTGAAAGTATTATTGCACATATCAAAACCTATCGCAGCAACTCCTGAATTAATTATAATTGGTTTATATGAATTTAATTACTTGGAAATTTCAACCCCTTCTTAATTAATAGTATGCACTATTAATTCAGACTTTAATTAGTTAGCACATTAAGTATTGTGTACTACTCTATTTAAAGGCTTCCTTTATAGTCAGCCCTAGTGATTCGCTTTTTGCTAGTAACTGTTTCCAAAAAATTAACTAATTGTTATTTTATTGTTTGTTTTTTTTTGTAAAATCTAGATCGGAATCGTATGGGACCTGATGGAAAATCAGTGACGGCAGATTCTGATGGTCATGTTGTTTCATCCACCATCCCTAACATTACAACTAATAATAATCAATCACACAAAAGTCAAAATGGTCTCATCACAAATCAAGCTGTCACTAATCGACCAAATGCTACATCACTGGCAATTCCTCCGGTGACATCGAGTAATCTCATTGTGGACAATACAAATAATAACGCACCCACCACCCCATGTAGTAATACTGCAGCTCTTACACTCGAGAATTCTCGACTCAAAGAAGAGCTCAGTCATCAGTATGGTTTAATAACAGATCTGAAAAATCAGCTGGAACTCTCCAATTCTTGCCTGAGTACAGCCAAACTTAAAATGGAGGCTGAAGTCAAAGTCTCAAATCAACGATTTCTTGCAACGATTATTGCAGCTCAAAAATTTGATTTTGAGGTAACTTTTCTACAACCTATTTTTTTAATTGTTATTTCATATATTCCATTTTAAATGGATTATGAATCTCATTCTAATTATAGTCATATGACGAAACAGAAACAAATCCAACTACTCCCATGTCTACTTAATTATGCAATTTTAAATTAGGCGTAGTGGGATACCATAGGTCGGATAGTTTTTTTTGGTACTCTGCATACATATGGAACATCACCCTTTTTAGTGGATACACTAATAAACTAATTTTGATCTTCATGCGTCCTATTGAAGGCTATGAAGCCAGCAAGTTATTTAGTGACTCAAAATCTTAACAAACACAAGCCACAACACGAACTGCCAACAGTCCAATATAAGATTAGGGGCATAAACGAGATGCTTGTTAGATCTGTATAAGGATATTTATTACATTCCGTCAAATAGTTTCATTATTTTTAATTATTAATTTATTACGAGCCGTTCTCTTTTAATTCTACAATATACAGAAACAAATTATTTCACAAGTGCTTCAATTTGATTTAAATGTCGTGCATATCGTTACTACAGAACA
The DNA here is from genome assembly GCA_034695205.1 of Dicyrtoma fusca. Lineage (NCBI taxonomy): Eukaryota > Metazoa > Arthropoda > Collembola > Symphypleona > Dicyrtomidae > Dicyrtoma > Dicyrtoma fusca. The sequence goes on from JAQFZC010001395.1 coordinate 12,068, forward strand.
ATACACGCATTTACAACAATTTGGTAGTTATCCTTTTAAAAATAAGGCACGTCGTTTATAATAAGGAGCGATTGCGTACCTACTTTTGTTATTTTGTTTAATGTGTTGAAGTCGAAGTCGGGATTGATGGAATTGGAGACTAAACAGTCCAAAATTTTGTAAAATATGGAAAAGGGTTCAAGGACATCCAGTTATTATTATAATTATTATTATTCTACACAAGTATTGTAAAGGAAATGGCTTTGTTGTGTTGATGGTTGAGATGGACATAATATAATCCTGAAGGATATGTGACCCTTTTCTTGAGTTAAACACTCTTGATTCATTCAGTTTTTGGTCACTTTCAAAACTCTGTCAAGTACACGAATAGGGGAAATCCTAATAGAGATATAGATAAATATGGGATGGGTTATCATGCTTAGTAGTTTAGTAGTTAGTAGTGCGCATTCACGTACTTATATAGTTTTATTGCCTGTGTAAATGGCTGGCAGTTTTCATTTTTTTTTGGGTTGATATATGGAGAGATACGTGTAAGCGAAAGTTATTCTGTCAAAAGGACTCATGAGTAGGATCCAGTATCAGATTACAATGACATATATGACACTTCTAATATTAGCCTGCTGGTCATTATATGTGAAACACCGGTCAAGTGGTCTTAATAACCACAAGAATTCACAGGAGAAATAAACAGTGCCCACCTCTCCCATGTAGGTAACTATGTATGTATAGACGGAACAGATGGGTGTATATAAATACAGGACAATAAATAGTAAATAGTGAACACATCCTTTCTCCTTTGGGCTGTTTCAAAGAATGGGAATGGAAGTGGTGCTAACCTTTGGTTAGAAAAGACGTCGTCAATCAATAATTCGTGTCACTCTGATCATAATATTTGTTCTTGAACAAATCGAGTAGGAAAATAGATTAAATTTCCGTACGCACACACACACCAACCTTTTAATAGCCTTCTTATCGTTAGTAATTCACAAGAGTAAGGGAAAAAAATGAATTCAGCAATTTCAGTGTCCAAAATCCCAAATACTGATAGATCGTCGTACACAGAGATTGCTACGTCATGACAGGAAAGGAGGAAACAAGTTCAGGTTGCCATTGCCATATATGAGCATAATACTATGGCGATTAACCATAACCGTCAAGATGTTAAAATAAAATGTGAGATGTATTATTTTTTCACATGTGGGCATGAAAACAAAATATCCCTTGGAGTCACAAGTTTATTTATGTTGTTCACTCATCGTTACATTTTCAGCTCTGTAAGTGCCTAGATAAAGTTTTTGTGGATATGTCGAAGCCATCAATATTAATATTATTGTGTAGGCTTGGAAGCCAGCTTAACATGTGAATTGCATGTCTTGGATGATTTGATTTAGAGGCAAGGCAAAGTCAGGAATTTGCAAATTGGAAATTATTGTAATTTTATTGCAAGTTAATAGAGAAATAAAAAGGTTGAGTTCACATCATGTGCATCGGTAGTATGTATATGTATTTGCAGAGCGCACAAGCAAAGGGGAAAACAAGAATAAACTCTGTACTTAATATCGGTAGAAATATATAATTATACAGTACAGTATACAATAACAAACAGCCAGAACTAACGTACACACTTGTGTCCAAGAATGATGCTGCGTAGGGACCTACATGTGTATTAATTTGAATTGATTTGAAATTAGAATGGTAATCTCCCTAATAACTGTACAAATGATGATCATGACTTTTTATGTTTGTTTTCATTACAGAGAACGACTCTGGAGAAAAAGTTATTGGAAGAGCGAGCATTGGATCGGCAGAGGGAAGATCAACTAGGTCAGTTAAAGTTGTAGTGTTGGCTGTTACTAAGTTATTATATTACATGTTTTAATCCAGAATGAAGGAAGTAGAATTAATTAAGATAAAAATCTAAAAGTTAATCGAAACGCCGATATCTGTAAACAACTAAACAAGTGTATACCTATGTACTTGCATCATATGTAGTTAACTAACATATACACATGGATCTAGCACTAAACTCTGCATGTTTCTATTAAAATTACAGCACTTGAGAGGCTGGAGGAAATTCAGAATCTTCGAGTTGAGTTCGAGAGGGAGAGAGAGTGTATCCAGGAAGAACTTGCTGTCATGCGGAAGACAGACGAGTCTCAGGTGGAGAAGCTTAAAGAATGTGAGTAGAGTGAACAGGATTTTTTTTCCCCTCATTTCCAAAAAAAGTAATATAATTTAAACAATTTTATTTATTGGGCAGATGTAAATACTGTGTGTTGGCTGAGTAAGTGAGTGAGTGAGTGCGTGTGTGTGTTTCTGTGTGAGCCTACACACCAATTTACAACTGCCACATTTGTAGACTACTGACTTGATTTGACTTGAGAGCCTTCGGATGCGGAATGTTTATACACCTACTACCTACGTACATACGGACAGACAAACTACTTGCTCAGTTTTATGGAGCCTTGTACTTGGATCCAGAAACGTATGTGTACCCAGTGTACCTGCTCAAGCATGGAGAGTTGGGAGTATAGACGGAGACTCTGAGTCTGATTCAGAGAGACAGAGACGGAAATAGTGGGACGAGATGATCTGAGATCTGATCTGCGTGGAGTTGTGTAGAGTGTTATGGAGATAGGTAGGAAACAGGCGGGCGAAAGTGTACGAATCTGCGTACGTACACTCACATGGCTATAAATGGGTTCAAGCCAACTAACTGCTAGAAATTATCTTGTACGAGCTCACTAGGTGTACTATATATTATCTTCATGCTGACTTGGGATGGGTTATTTTTGCCACATACTGAATAAAATTATTCAAGGACTTGACACTTATTTCGTACGCACAAAGGATTTACAATCCAAAAAAAAGAGAATTAACATTACAAACAAGAACACGTAGTTTTTTCCCCTTTACGTCTCTCTTCTTGAACAGTACTACTGTGTCTCTGGGATGACATGTCATCATGTCGTACACAATCTGGATGAGATCCTAGGAATGCTGTACAGGCTGAACTAACTAGGGGGATTATTACGTTCGGTATTGAAGGTTGGGCTGGATATATAATTACACATTTAAAAAATTGGAGAATAATTTTTGTCCAACATAATAGAGTTTTTTCTTGTACCGGTACGGTGGTATATTATTAAGTGGTGCTCTTCTTGTTTGGGTGGATACAAGAATCTTCAAACAATGTGAAATGCTAGTTTTTTACGTTCCTACTTTGGATTTTTTTAAAGGAAAATGAAAGGCAGTGGTAAAAATATCTATATTTGTATCACAGGAGAGTGTTATTTACTTGAGATGCTAGATGATATGATAGAAATATTATCAGGATCTGCAGTTTAATCCTTCATTCATGGAAATTACAGCAACTTTTGTAGATTTCCCCTAAAATAAAAACCGTAGATAATGGTAAGGAATGAACCTGTTTGAAACTGTGGGTTGACTGCTGAATTCTACTTCTGCCGTTGATTACACTTTATAGTGTTGAGCTTACGGCAGAGTGGCATTTTAATAATAAAAAATATAATCATAAATGAGAAAAAATGACTAGGAGCACCGCTACGTTTTACTCCGGCAATTATGCGTAGACTTGTCAGCACAGAGACTTTGATATTATTGGATTTTTTCTAGTTGGTGCAGATAGTTTTATCTTGGGCATACATAATCTTTTCAGTAATGGGCTGATGCTAATGTACAGATAAATAAAGAGAAGGAGATTGAATTGCAGTGTGGATTGAATTAAAAAGTTAGCAGGGCAAAGTAGACAAGAGTAATGGGAAGAGGTTGTTCAGGGCGCAATGGGAAAAGTGAAGTTCACAGGAGGGGCAGTGTCGAGAGATTCAGAGGCCAGAGGCATGTATTGTTGCAAAGATGATGCTACATATTTTTTGTTGTTGTTGCTGTTGTCAAGCCTGTTTAGGTAAAACAGTTAGCACCTATTTGTCAGGACCACGTACGAGGAGTTTAATTCGTGTTAAAAACTTGGTCAAATCATATATATTTGCTGGCTATTTGTAAACCGACAATTATGCACGTATGCATTCCTTAGGAGTAAAAGATACAAAATAATAACAATAATGATGCGATACGCCTAATAAATCAAACTAAATACTCTATGCACCGATTATGAATATAAATTTGGGTGTGTAATTACTTTCAGTGGGTGTCGAATTAAGTAAAAAGGAAGAAATTTTATCTGAATGTGAAGATGCAAAGCTGAAACTAAAGAGGAAGTACCAAGAGGAGTTAGAGGCCATTAAAGACAAATGTCGGGAGGAAGAGGAGGTCAAATATCAAGTGATTAAAAGAACTCTAAGCTCACCACCACCAGCAAACGTAAGTTTTAAAACGAAGAAAAAAAACATCTAAATCAAAATGTATCACAACTTTCTATCACCCAGTATTCAAAAGCTCCATGTTGTGCATACTAATTCAATGTATTAATTCCTAACTGCGCTTTCCCATATAAAACTAATATTTGGAGCTCGTAAGATTACGAATGACAGATTTTATGGTTTGATTGTTATAAATGATGGCTTTAATAACTGAGCATTGGTTGTAAAGTTAAATTACATTACATTTCTTGTTAGGCTGTCGTTTGAGGTTTGGAGTTTTTGTTCCCTTGTTAGTCTAATTGAATTAGTTGCACGGAGCGAAATAAACATTAATGACTAGAAAATCTTTATGATGATGATGATGTTATTTGCCTGTGCTTTTGATTATGTTTAGACAAGTACGGAGTTACTTCATAAAGAAATCAGTTCCCTCCAAGTTGTGATTGAAATGAGGAACGAAGAGATCCGAAGTCTGCGTCAAGATCTCTTGACGCAAAAGTCATTTCTAGAAGACTTGAGTTCATGTAAGGAGCAAAATAAAGCCCTCCTCGCCAAAGTTGAGGACTTAAATGCTCAACTGGTGAAAAGCCGTACTGATAAGCATGATATGCAGAAGAAGCATCAAGATGCGGAAGATAATGCTGCTCAAGCACTTGGTCAAGTGAATCAACTTCAGTACGAAAACGAACAACTCCGATGGCGTCTTCAGTCCATTAAAACAGATGGTAATCACAAATCACAATAAAAAGTATCACACATACGGCAGTCAACTAATGACTAAATGTAACACATAAAAGTTAACAAGAAAGCGAAATGCGCAAATATCACACCAATTGATTTACGCCTGACTGACGAACTCATTCCCAACTCATTATTTCCGATTCAACATTTTTATTGTAGTTTTTTTTGGACGTAGATTCCAAGTAGTGTAAAAATTGTACTAACTTACAGGGTATAAAAAAGAAATTTTATTTAAATGCAGAGCAGTATGCGTTTGCAATACTGAGTAAATAATATGTAGTAGTTTGACAAACTTTAAACGTTTTACTTGGGAAGTGTTCTTTTTCTGCAATTCCAATTTCCTGTTTCTCTGAGCATGTATAATAATCATGACTTTTATTATCTCAATTTTATGAGCGAAATTACTCACACCTAAAGACGAACTCACGTATGTTTGACGATTTCCTTGTCCACTGAAACATGGATAGCATGAAAAGGGATAAAACGTACAAATTATCTCTATTCGAATGTTATTACTTCCGAGTAAAATTAAAATTAATGGCTTTGTTTTTGTTTGCAGCGCGGGTCTCTGAATTAATGTCAAAGTCCGCCGTCCAGCTCGGTTGTGATACCCACATGTAAGTCTGCAATATCAAATATTTTAATTTTGAATACGTATTTTAGTGTTATCACTGTGTGTACTTAGGTATTATATTTATCTTTATCAAATTTGAACTAAATAATACAATTTAATTATTTGTGTCATTTTAGTTTGGATTACCAAGCAGCTATGAATTCCCTCCTGGATCCAAATATTCGCCTTGATGTAGACATAACTTCACCTAACGGCTGTGTAAAACAATAAAAAATAAAACATGAGAAAAATAAAAATAAACTTCTCATTAACTACAATATTGTAGTAAATATTTTAACAGCCACAGCCATCATGAGCCAGTAAAAACAGGCTTGCCTCACTTGATTCCCTTATTTTTGTATTGTCCCTGAAAAGTAAAAATTTTGAGAGAAAAAATTCCGAAGTAATTTTCCATACCGTAAATCAACCTCAGTCGTCCTTTGGCAACTAAGAGAAAAAAAATAATATATCGACGGACGGATATATGCGATAATATAACGATAGAATATTGCAATATAATTATAGATCTATAAAAAAAAAGGTATTTAAGTACCTTCATTACTTGCATGTAAAACATTTTTAGTTAATAATTATTATTGTCTGTGCAATTTTTATTTCATACTAATTTTTTTTTAAATCCTCTCTTTGGTTTTGAATCCTCTACAAAAAAAATATTGTGTCAGATATCAGTCAAATTATTATAACTATACAATTACTACAATCACGAGAATAACTGTGTAATACGTATTATTATCTAACATTAAAACGTACTTCGTTCGAAAATATAATAGGCATATCTACATTATAACAATTATGAAGACTCGTCGTATATGTACTCACAGTGTGAATAATTTCAGCAGTCAGAGTCAAAAATAAATAAAATAGTAAAAAAAAAAACAACGTATGTTTCGTAAACAAAAAATATATACCATGTGTTTCTCTGGTGTCATTCTATTCATATCTTCGTGATTTTTACAGTTGGCTTTTAATGTGTTAGTTTCATCTCCACCCATGTCCATGCTTTACGACACGGAACCATTTTACCAAAATCCCAAAAACTGTACTTAAAAACATTATGTGCTCTCCTATGAAACGCTCACACCTACTTCTAAACATTCATATCTTCTTTACGGTACAAAAAATTGTACCAACACAATATGATACACATACGCTATCACTACTCACAAAATTTTATTTTTATCGCCACGACTACTAATTGAAAATAGGCCTGCAAATCTTTACAAAGCGTAGCATGGTCATACTCGTATATTCTGCATAAGACCTTTATCTCGTTCTCGTTCAGCTACAACGCTTAGCGTGTCAGATTGGATTCATGAATATCAGATTTCAGTGGTAACTTCTATATAGATATCTGCTAGATTGTAAAAAAACACTATGAATACGGTTATCCTTGTCGTAAATTACCGGTCATTCGGAGGATCCAAAAAGAGAGTATTAGTATTCCTTCTTCATCGTGTGCTTCCCTGAAACTCATCTTCAACATTCGGCACTGGCAGCACAAGAGTCAAGAAGGTGTACCACACAATTAGAAGAAACTCGAAGAAAATCCGTGCAAAAGTAAGCATTTGAAACGAAATCTTGTGAAGCACTTAAGTACTGCACTACACCTATACGGCGGCTACTCTTTTAGAGTTAAGTATTGGATTGGTTTTGACGTTGGAAGATTTTCGAGTTGTAAAGGAAGAGAAATGTGTTGGAGTTTGAACATGAGATAACGGAGTAATTTTGAGTGAGCAAGTAGGTTACTGTGTATTTACGTGTATTCAGTTCTATTTCTTCCCTGCCGTCCTTTAGTTCTGGCCGGTGGCCCTTCAAAATAGCATTGAGTCTCTCTCAATAGGTCTTGTAGACATAATTATCCATCTGTATGGGCAGTTTGATTTTATGTATGCACGTGATGCTAAACAAATGCTTTCATTTCAAAGAAATGCAGATTGTCGAGAAAATATACATAATAGTAAAGAGTAAGTCAAGATGGAACACGAGTCCTGCAGTCAGTGAGTCAGTGGTCGCTTTGGCTTCTTTGCCTACATATTATTATTGGTAGTAAGTTGTTGTTGTTGTTGGGAGAAAAAGGTGACTGATTTAATAATACACTACAAACTCAAATTTTGCCTTCATATATTATTGAAATTGAAATACTCAACCATCCATCCATACAATCAATATAGGTAAATGGAAAGACTAAACAAATTAAGGTCTCCTCACTGCGACTGCGACCACTGCATGTAGACATAAGAATATAGATTATACTAACAGACTACCTACCATATGGCCCATTAACTTCGTTGTGGGCATGAGGCACTAACTGCAATAGTGACAATTCAACTATGTAATTACTCTCTGCCTTTTCAAATGAAAGGCTTCTCGCAGTTTATGTAGATATGGGGTTACTTGGTTGGTTTCTCACAGGAAGCGTGAGAGACATAGAGAGAGAGAGAGAATCCTAAAAATAAGCTAATTTACATTTAACTCTCTTTTTCATGATTTTACTTTTCCTATGCAGGAACAAGACCAAGACGAACTGAGCGTGGCTTTAGTTTCGTTTTGGTTTTAATCTGGATTTTCTAAATTCATCTAATAAGTTACTCCATAGATAGTAAGTTAGTGATGGAGTATAAAATAATATTCCTTATATGTGGATGCTATGTTAATCTATTTTCAGTCTGTGCTTCCTTAAAATCCCTTCCCTGAATCTTCCTTTAGAACCAGTGAGTCCCTATTCTAGTTAGCATTGGAATCACAGAGACAAAGGAGTGTAAATAATGAGTCGAAAAAGCGAACATTTTAAACTAACAAAGTTGATAAATGGATTCTGTTCCAGAGTTTTAGTAGACTAATGAGAATGGAGTCAGGTAGATGTACAGTACAGATATGCTTCTTGCTTCTGCACCATAATTAATGTTTATGTAGTTCTTGCTGGAGCATGTGTGTAGCATTAAAAAGCGAGAAATTACACCGTTTGCCCTTGTTTCGCCTAAGTGGATTAATTTTCCGGTCTTTTAGTTGAATTATGTTATTATATAGAGCAAGAGTGGTAGTGATTTACAGTCGGTGTGTACATATGTACAGTAGGGATAAGCGCTCAGCTGTCAAGTTGAGAAAAGGATAATCATGTCAGTGGTATTTAGTAGTAATGGGAAGAAGTATTCGGAGCGCGTGCAATAATTACAAATCGAGTCCAAAATGCGGATAGCTCTTGCACTTGGAATACTGTCCAAGTAGTTTTCGAAACTAGGTAATTAAATCTCAGCAGTAGACTGATGCTCTTCTGGTAGAAAAGACCTTCACTGTATAATTGGACTTTGGCTTGGACAGGTTTGTGTGTGGTCTAAAGACGGATGTAAAATGATTCCTTGTGGTTTTGTTAGATTGGAAAGCAGCAGACTGGAACCCGTTGGCGTCAATTACCATAATTTGTCCGGAAGGTAGTTTACTAGTACAGCTATCCTCTATACATCCTACATTAAGTACTGTATGTACCTACTACAATACAGTGGTCGCGGCTGGAGATTCCACCTGATAAAAGCTACCTCTATCAGCATCAACAATAAGAAATGACATGCTACGCATTCATTTAGCAGAATATTTAATGTAAGTTCCTGATTGTGATAAGGCGGAGTACCTGAGAAAATGGATTTTCTTTTTATTATTATTTGAGATAATTATTATGAAGTAGGTGGGTACGCTTATTAAATGAAACAGTACGGACATATATTTATAGTCATAACGTTGAGAGAGACTTACAGCTGAACGGAAGAGGTGAATCAGGTAGGCCATGCATAACCATTGATAGTGCAGATACTCATCGTATCTAACAATTCAGAAGTCAGCTCTTCCCACTTTTCACAGAGTAGCATCTGTACTCGTACACATGGAGATAAAAGTACTAGTAAATAATAATATTGTGCTTTTACATCGTAGTAGGTACTAAATCAAAAACTTGCACACGTACAGAACAATGGTGATAAGAAGTCACTAAGGATTTTCTAAGAAGGAATTATATACTGTTACACTCATAGCCCATGATTACAAATATACAGTTCACCATGGCACGGCACCGTGGATCATTTTACCCTTGTACCTTTTGTACTTGTCTTGTCCGCCTGTTTATTGGTTTTTGTTTATTATTCTGATTTGAGTGGTCTGGCTCTAGCTCCCTTTAAAGTTGTGTCCAATGTGGATTTAATTTGTATGTACAGTGGACAGTGAAGATATAGTGGGAGCTCTCATCATCCACGCTGAGAGCAACAAAGGGAGAAAGAGTTGTAACAGAATGAGAGTGTGTGACTCCTGACTCCGTCCATCGTTTCGTTTCTACTCGGCACTCTCAGAGTCTCCTGTCTTGTCTTTCTTGACTTGTCAGTGTGGAGAAGGTATATAGTTAGACCTGACGCCCTTGTCAAAACTCATGCAGTTCTTGTCCAACGATCAAACAACCAGCAACTACCTTATTGTCGTCTCCCAGAGGACCATCCCGACCATCAGAAAGTTTAATTTTCTCTTTTGCCTATAGACTTGTCTTCAACAAACGTAAAGTCCCTATTTTTCATCGAATCAAATTTTTTTTTTTGAGACCGTTTCATAAACCAGTTTCTACAATCAGTTCCTCAGTGCTAAATATATACCTCGTACTACTGACGGAATGGTAGTTGCAATAACTATTAGAAGGCAGTCCAGTTTTTAAAATTTGACGTCCGCTCTGTGGTCGTCATCCACCTTCAGGAGTAATCAGTTTTGAAAATTTTCGAAAATTCCGTTCTTCTGTGTGATTCTACGGGAATAGAAGACAAACTCAACTGAGACGCTGATCCTGTCAAAGATGGGATTACCCGCGATCCTCTTACTGACGGCAATGGCCGCAATGGCCCAAGGTACTTTAATTGTTGCTTTCATTTGAATTAATTAAATGTTTACTACCCCTACCATCACTTGCAAATTGCATTGTCACAATTCCATTACACTACTAATCAAATCATATTGTGCTTCTGTTGAGGCAATTAAGATTACGACTACTATAATCTCTATTACATGATGGCAATGAGCATCAGTCATACACATGCATAGTTAGTACGTACAAACAAGTGTTGTTTTTTCATTCACTCGCCCTATGCTCTGAGTCAGGCCTCCACAACCCAATCCTCAATCCAGTCCAATCCATCATTTTGAGATTTTAGCAACTCACTACCTACCTGCAGAGGTAAACATATGTATATCTGGGTAGATACATGCAATAATTAATTGAATATAAAATAATTTGCGTGATGCATCTGCATGTGAAAGTAGGTATAGAACTTTTGGATGGATTTACAGTGGCTTGGACGTTGAAGGGATGCAAATATGCAACCATCATTATGAATGTAAAACAAAACAAGGTTGCTTCTGGCCTGGCTAATGGCTGCATAACCCTGCTCTGTCATGTGTGACCACTTCTGATTCTTTTTTTTTTAATTTTTTTATTTCTTGAATGTAGACGTAGATATATGTATCAGCAACTATATAGCTAACAGAGCTAATGTGGGCACAGCTTGGCGGTGCACGCTGTACAGAATAGAATTCTCAGCTCAGTCAGATCTCATGCAAGGAGTACCAGCACTGATTGCTGATAGAATACATTTAAAGTTACATTGCAGTATGTGCAACGAAGCCGATCATGCATGAAATTCCAATATGTAACAGGGCACAAAGGTAACAAACGAGTAAGACGTAAACGTAAGACAAGAGGACAAGACAGTCTATAACATGGTTTGACGTCCCAAGTTGGACATGGCTCCCATGCATGTAACTCTCAGCTCTCCCTCTTTCTCCATTGTTTCACATTATTATAGTTGGGCTCTGTATGATTATCTGAGGTAGGTAGGTTATTAATTGATGCTTTGCCAACCTGAGAGAGAACAAAGAAATAAGACCATCCTAGATACAAGAATTAATGTAAAATAAATCATGTTCTCTTGATCTTTCACTGCCTTCATTTTCCTTTTCCGTCCCGACGTTCCTCATTATTTTGTCTACAAGATAAAAATGGTAGTTCAATCGAGAACCCAAATCTGAGTGCTCCAGCCTCACTCACTCTTCATTGTCAATTCTGGTCGGGGACTCGAAACTAGTCTAAAGAATCTGCATCTTGTCCTATGTGCCTGCATAATAATGTGTTTTTTAAGTCAATTTCAGTTTTTTTATGCATGCATCCTCTTCGGTTGTCGCTCTTCAATTCCCAATGTCACTGACACAAAATATCACCCAATTATTTTACAAGTTAAATGAGTTTAAATACCAAAAAATGTAACACAAACACAAATAGCCAGTGTAAAGAGTAACAAAGGGATACGGTGGTGGTAATTAGATTCAAATTTATGCATGGTGACAGAGGCAGTAATGAAGGCACAAAAGCAAGGACATGAAAAGAAAAGGCATATACATAGGTACTTATGGTTTTTTTTAAAGCTGTTGCACTGACTGTACTGTAGAACTTGTTGGTTCATTTATACAAATTCTTATTATTACTTTTATTGTTTGTAGTAGTTATTCTGATTTTATTGGTTTCCTTTATTATCTTTCGTTACTTTGAAACTACCATCCATTTCGAGCAGAAAGCGGTATTTTTTATTTTGTTATTTTACTTCTTGTGGTATGCAAAAACCGATTTTGTCGTGGGCCAGACCACGATAATATGGCGACAGGGCTTCTTTTTTTGACATATAAAAGTGTAAGCAAAGCAAGGAGTACATGTGCTTTCCATTCCAGATTTTTGTGAAGCTCTCTTCTTATCTCCTTGCTCTTCGCGTTCAGGACAGTGCCGTGTTAAAGAGCCTAGGTTGATAAGATGCAAGTAGACAGTGCAGTTACAGTAGAGTAAATACCTTGAATAACACGTCTCAAGCCTAAACATTTGAAATGAAAATGAGCCTTAGGATTTTACATGCTTGGATTTGTAGTATTGTGTACATCCAAATTGAAGTGATATGCTGTAGATTTAGATATTATCATAATACATTTTTTGCCATTGTGTACTTCTTTTTCCTATGTCCGTCTCCGCATGTACCTGTAAACTTGAGTAAATTTAGAGAGAGAGAGAGAGAGAGACAAGGAGGCTGGCAGACAGACAGACACAAGCGGATATTACCGTGAGGCTTAGTTCACGTAGAAAGCTTCTCCATTCCATTTCATTTCATTCCATTACCTCTCAACACTGAAATCTTTTCAATTTCAAATGAATAATTTACAATACATGCATTTTATTAAGGTGGCTACCTGCCTGCCTTCATAGCAGGGTTGCAACAGAACAGAACTGAGAGCATATAGCTAGGGCTGAAAGGTGATTTGAATTCGAAAGCGACCAACAAACAACGAAACGAAACAAAACACCAACATAATACATCCCATATATCCTTGCATCTTTATTATCAGACTCAGCCGAGTGAAATTGAGATTCATGTACTTACACTCACGAAATATCTGTTCCCAGAATCTTCCTAATGCACCTAATAACTTGACAATGGCTCATTGAACTCTTCATGTAAATAAATAAAAACCTATACGAGTGTACAACTTGGTCTTGGTTTGGTCTTCGCCCATCTTAGAGTTAGAGCCAAGTCCGCAGATATGGTATAATCATTGACTAGACAGGGACGGACAGGCGGACACTGGGTAATCTATGCATATGCACATAAGTAGTTGACAGGAATAAATAAATACACGGCTACAAGAATGCTTTCAATTTGATTGAATTCCAATGTAAAGTTTTGTACTTCTTTTACAGCCACTGACACTGGGACGTTTACTTGTCCAGAACCGTCAGGGAATTTTGCAGACCCTGCCACATGTCGACGATTTTACCAGGTATGAGCACTTTTTTACACCTTTCTTCTCTAATTACAAACAAAAGCACTGCGAGTAGCTATGCAAAGCACTCCACACAAGCACACTACTGCCGTCACATTTTTATAAATAAAGCTTTGAATTTATTAATTCTGTGTAATCTTTCAGTGCGTGGACGGACACCCTTATGAGAGTAGATGCCCTTCAGGCCTTCATTTTGATGACATTAGCAAGTTCTGTACGTTCAAGAATGAAGCCAGATGTGGACCGATCGCAACAAGTAAGACCATTTAGTTTCATTGAGTCATATGATAAGAATATTAACATTTAATTTTTATTGTAAAAATTATTATGTATCCTCAACGCTTAGTATAATTACGCATTAAGGTTACATTAATTGAAATAATTGCAGTATCTGTAAATGTAGCATAGCATGCGTAATTCTGGTGATTGCATTATGGAAATGAATAATTAACAATTTGTAATATTTTATAATATGATGTGACTTCAGCCCCAGCACCTGTGACTGAAGCACCCATTGATTTGGCTGTGAAATGTGACCACAACAATTGCGAGTTGCCCCATTGTTACTGCTCCAAAGACGGGACGATTATACCAGGTGGACTCGACCCTCAAAAGGTGAAAGTGATTTAACTTGATTCCTTTGTACACAAATTGATGTGACGAGTTGGAAGTATGCAACTTGTGAGTTCATATCATAAACTATACACTCCTTTAGTTAGCTAGCTTAGTTAGCTGGTTTCTTGGTCGAAGTTGACTATGATTATTCAAGTCAGAAGAGAATGAATTCCACTTACAGACAACAATGATAATTATTATATAAATACTAGAGCCAAGAGTTGCTTACTACACAGAGACAACAATTGACTCTCCTAGTGGCAAGTTCAACAGTACTGGGAGCTCACATATAGTTAAAGGGTTGGTAGTTTGGGAGGCTGCAGAGGAGGCAGACAGACAGAGAGACAGGTTAAAAGTTATTCAGGAGTTAGTAAAATTCTGGTCGTGTTCAGTTTCATTTCAATGATTTTGATGATCGTATGCAATACAGTGGAATTCAACGGAGCATTTTGTATTTTGTTAGGATTATCCATGTAGGCAGTTGGATTGGGAAGATATTACTAGGTACAATGTATTTCCCTGCCATATTTGATGATAGTATATGTGTAGCTTGACTGGGCATTGGAAAACGAGTCCATTGTATTTATTCCCTTATCTCTTATTCATTATAGATTGTGAGCCCAACTTTTTGGGTTGGTTTCATTTGGCAGGAACATAAAATGACAATGACAGATTTTTTTTTTGCATCTCATCGATTGTATTTTACTGGTTTCATTGTTGACTGCCATAGTGCTGGATTTGATTAGAAGGTTCAGGACAGTAAAAGTAAGAAGTATCTAGGATATAATTTAGTAGTAACCTGTACATTATATAGTCGATTTTTGTTGGAGTGTTGACAGTAAAGAAAGTACATACAAATAACAAGGAATGCAAATGACACGATGCTCATGGGTTCGTATAAACCTAAACGTGTCTTTTGGACATCGTCGTAGTTGTAACTTGTTATAGTAATTTACTCGTGCACCAGGTACATTTTTCCTATAGCTAGACATTCACTACGCGACATTTTGTTTAAAGAACAAAAAAGAGAAAAATAAAATAATCCTTTCTAGATGCGTACATTCATACATACCTACTGGCTTTCGTTGAACGTAGGAATGCATACATCTGAATCTTTTATAGTATATCGTTCTGCGTGATCGGCAATAAAAAAATTTGGGAAAAGTTAACTTACTAGGCGGTTTGCTTTTTTCTGCATTCCTCGTTTATACAGACCCCTCAGATGATCATCATGACATTCGACGGAGCTGTGAATGTAAACAACTATGATCACTACACCAATGTTTTCCAGCCAAATAGAACTAATCCCAATGGATGCCCAATTCGTGGAACGTTCTTCATTTCTCATGAATATTCCAACTATGAACAGATTCAAAGACTCCACTATGAAGGACATGAACTTGCTGTTGAAACAATTTCGTGAGTATAGCTATCCGCTTTTTTAAAATTCTTAATCGAAATGATTAAATCGGGAACAAAATGCTTCAGTGATGCGTTGAGAAGATTTAGATATGAAAGATTGGATTTTAATTCCTTGTTATTAACAATATGTGGTTTTGGAATAATTAGGGTTGAGAAGGGACTTGAAAGCTCGAGCTATGAAAGGTGGGCCCAGGAGATGATTGGCATGAAAGAAATTCTGAATAAATTTTCAAATATTACTGGGGAAGATGTGATCGGAATGAGAGCTCCTTTCCTTAAGCCTGGCCGGAATGCGCAGTATGAGGTATACCTATGCGATATTTCCTTTCGTATAATTTTATTCTCAAGTTTGAATTCCTTACTAATTATGAAACTTTTGGTTGGAATGTATGACGCTAAAGGTACTCCAAGATTTTGGATTTGTATGGGATAGTTCCGTTGGTGTTCCACCAATCCGTGTTCCAGTTTGGCCATACACACTCGACTACAAAATTCCTCATGAATGCAAAGCCGGAACTTGTCCCACTAGAAGTTTCCAAGGTTTGGATTAAAAAAACATAATTAGTGAATACGATAAACATGTTATTTGCAAGATTGTAAACTGAAATGTTGGTTGATTTCTGCGTTCTTTTTTGCTAAGCTGCAAAAAATTATCAATGAAGCAAATACGACGAGTCATGCTTTCTTGTACGCAAATCCTTTCAGTATGTGCAGTTCTCGTTCGTAGAAGCTTTAATTTTCAGTGCTGATTTATCAACATGCCCTAAATCATGTGATGTGTTAAATTTCAGGTGTATGGGAATTACCTCTGAATGCTCATCACGTCGAGTCTTTCGAGGGTGGCCACTGTCCTTACATGGACCAATGCGTTCTATTTAATCACGATCCTGATCAGGTATTAAGACTAATACTTTAGTAATGCTCTTTTTTGAAGTTTTTAAAAGCTAACGCTTCTATTACAATCTTTGCAAAATGTTGACTTCTGTGAATGTACTCTAGGTACTTGAATGGTTGCAAGAAGATTTCAAACGTCATTACAATCAGAACAGAGCCCCTTATATGATGCCGTTTCACACCACATGGTTTCAGAGTAAAGAGCTCGAAGGCGGTCTCATAAAGTTTATCGAATGGGCCCGAAACCAGTAAGTTTTGTTTGTAGAAAAAATTGCATTTTTACCGTTAAGGGTATTAAATGTAGGGCAGAAGCAATGCGCATTGAAAAAACGATTTGTCACAAAAACTAAAATTCTCCTTTTATTTTGATGCAGGCCCAATGTTTGGTTCGTGACAGCAACTCAAGCCCTATTGTGGATTACTGAACCTAAACCAGCCGAAACTCTGAACACATTTGAGCCTTGGGATTGCAAGAAACGGACAGTGCCAACACAACCATGTAACCTACCTAACAAGTGTGCGCTTAAATTCCGTCCTTCCACGGGACCTACTGCTACCAGGTAATCTATACATGCAGTTGATACATGATGCACCATCCTGATTCCTCATGATAATATGGCGTACAATTAAAAACCAGGTGAACTAGTTAATAGTGATTTTCTTTTTTTCCAACAGATACATGAACACATGCTTTGACTGCCCAGAACAATACCCATGGACTGGAGACTACAATGGTGACGGCAGGGAGGAAACAGAGATTTACAACAAACAAAATCGAAAATAGACATTTTTTTTTACAATAGTTAGCAAAGAAACGATCTTCACTAAACGCACAAACACTACTGCTAGGATTTTTAGAATATTTTATGAATTTATAAGTTTAACTGAAAATATTTTGTACTCCAGTGATCTTGCAGCTACGTGCTGTCGTAATCATTTAATGATTTTATATATTTTTATTTACACAGACTTACTAGATTCACAAAATTAAGTGAATAAATGAGAGAATCTATTTTAACTACCGGACTTTCAATTACTTGTTTCATATCATCTCAACATCTTTTAGCGAATTGGGTACCATTTAGTCAAATAATCGCGATATTTGACTCGTTCTGAAATAAATAAAAACAAACACACAATTAAATCAAGGTTCATAATCTATCCATGTAGCTACTATTATGATAACTACGCTAAACAAATATCACGTTCAGTTTTACTCTAATACTTCATAGTTCGGCGTCGCTCTATCTTCTCCCCTAATATTCGAAACTCTTAACACTACTTTGGAATTTAATCACATTAATCAGAAATTCGTATCACTGCAATTACAATAATGATTCTGATAGTGATGCTTACATACTTGATTTAGCTAACATTTAAAAAAAATCCAATGTGTAACTGATGAGGAAATCATACACTCCCAGGTCATTTGAAAAAAGAGGATATTTTCACTTTTTAAGCGACAAAATGACTTTCAATTGTTGGGAAAGAAATGCTAATTAGTAATTAATAAGCACTACAGCTTATTCACGTTAACGTTATTTATAAGCTGTACCTGGAGCTTGGAAATCTTCAGGATGAGCCCTCATATATTCATAAATCCATAAGTCGTTTTCTGCCGTCCACTTATATCGAAAATTTCTAAACCAAAGACCAAATGCTAAGCCAAGGGTTCCGTAAAGAGCAGTTCTTGGTGCGCCTAAATAATTAAACCATTAACATCAAAATTAGAAACGCTTCAAATGCATGCAATACATCCCAGTTAAATCAAAATCGTACTCGTTCAGTTAGATAAATTTGGTATACATTAACAACTATTTCTAGTAGTATTTAAGTAACTGAATAAATAATAAACTGACTAGATAACGGGGGCCTCCTGTTCATCCAATTATGAAACAGAGAAAAACCCCCGAAGAATAGAGTCGATGAAATAGGCATCCACCAGTCGTTTAATGTGCTCACTGTCTCCAAGTTAGGATCACCTTTCCGAAATAATTCACATTTTGGATCTAACTTGAGCTCTGCTGCATCCTGTAGTTCACAATCATCTTCTCGTGATCTTGCCATCTTTAATCCTTTGCAATATGACCAGAGGTCAAGTGGAAAATCTGAAATAAGATACGAATAAAATTACTGTGTACTAACAATG